>BMAT01007247.1:66469-79374 GCA_019649035.1 Elysia marginata
AGCGAAGCGAGACCTATCACAGGCTTGACACAAGTTATGGCGGAACCTTTCGTTCGCTCTGCGCCCACTGCAGCCAATGGTAAAATACCGGTTGCGAGCGTTCTAGCTATTTAAAGGTTGAGGTCTGTGGTCGATACCTGCAGGGGCAGCGAACCTCAGCTTCACGTGAGCTCCCGTCACGTGCACAGCTTGAGATTGGTGGAAACCCCGGGCAATGTTGTTGTGTGATAGACACGTAGAATTATAGCGTCGCAATACCGGGAAATGAATCTAGAGAGCAATAAATCCTAGACTCAGCATTTTCAGATTTTTCGAGATATTCCCCGCCCCCCCCCCTTTCCAAGTCACAATTTAACCCCTTATTTTCTTCTTTGTGACTTCAGATGAGGGTATGGGGTAACTGTACGTAATTTCAACGACTCAGTCAACAGATTCTGATCGATAAAAGAAAAATCCAATGGAAGTGTGTGCTTGTGTGTGTGTGTGTGTGGGGGGGTGATTCTGTTTATCTGCCTCTCTCGTTCTGTTTCTTTATCCTTCCACTTATCTGTATCTCTCTCTCTTTCTCTCTCCTCTTTCTACTTTTTTCTCCACATCGCTCTTTTTCACCTCTACTGCCTTTCATCCTTCATAGTCGTATCCGATCTCTTTTATCTTTATAGGCCTTCATCTGTCAGTGTCACATCCATGTTTCTACCTGTAAATGCCAGCCATCTAGATCTACATGTAGGTGAAGCCTGCTATTCTTTTCATCCTCTGTTTTACAAACCCCACTTTATCTAGTTTATCTTCAACCCGATCTACAAATAAATTCAGTTAAATTATCTATCTCATTGTCAGAATTTTTCTTTTCACCATGAAAACTAAAGCCGATTATCGCCTCTAACATTTTTATTATTAAAAGGGGAGGGGGGAGAGAGACGGGGTATTTCTGTCGCACTTATCGCTACGATAACCTTACAATTAAATCTTTTGTGCCTCAATGGGTTACTTTCACCCTAAGTTTGTTTCAGGACGATATTTTCCACGTAGATACATAATGGAGCACCAATTCAATTGTTATAGAATATAGTTCAAAGTTTGCGTTGGTTCGCTAAGCGTGTCTTTCTGATGTTTTTGTATTGTTATCACGTAATTTTATAAATTTACTTACAGCCCCGTTTATATCTAGCGATCGTCCATACTATCATGAGCGAGTAATCTGTTTATTTATCATGCTGTTCTGAACTAGTGATCGATCCTGTAGTGTTTCCTTTAGAAAGGATGCTATTGTTTCGATACTGCTGCTTTTTTTAACTGTTTTCTCCTGCATTAATTTTGTTACTAATGGTATGGGCCCTACTGTTTCTGTTTTTCTATAATGAATTTTTCGGGCCTTATTAATGTTAATGAAGTTATTGTCATTATCTCTAATTTGTAAATATTATTGATGTTGTTGTTCAATTATGATTGATTTTGTTGTTATGATTATTGACTTTTTGATGATGGGGCTTGGTTTTTTCTGACTGTTTTGTTGCTCAAACTCATTATCTTTTAATTTTAACATAAAAATATCTAATACATCATCTGGAAGAGGCTTCTATTTACCAAACCACACTCAAAATAAATTATGGATAAAATTTCAATCCTGTAGAGCTTGGTAACCGAAGAATCGGTACACCTGATATTATGAAGACCGTACTATTAATGCAACGTAAGGCTGCGGCAAATGTTAACAAAAAGGAACTATCAATTCTACTTACCGTTTGAGAAATGTACCGTTTTTAACTCCTCAACCAACGATTCAAAGAGTATTGAAATTTAAGTTGCACAATGTTGATTTGTATTGAACTCTTTACAGACTAGATTCCAATGCTCAAAATGTAGACCCTAAAAACAATTCGAAAATTCAGAAACAGAATTTAGAATCAAATAGCCCAGAAAGGCGTGAACCTTTGAATGGGGGCGAAATTTTTTTCCAATGAAGGAAATGGAACTACGACTGAAGAGTGACAACGAACCGCAAACATCAGATCTCGTGAATTGGAACTCTGCGAGGCCAACCAGTACCGCTGGTGCACGAAGAGAGCGACGACTGAGAAATCAGGTTCCGGGTCTGGGAATTTATGTTTTCTTTCATCGCACGTTGTGACGTACTGACACAGTGCATTCTTATATCTACGTCTATTTTGAATGGAGTGACGGGTAGACAATAATTAACAGCTAATACACAGGAAGCTTTACAACATGAGAAGGCTAGAGGGGGAGGAGGGGGCAGTCTAGGTTTGCACGGTTGGGGGAGGCGTAATATTAGAGACCTTTAGCACACGCACCGTGTCTCAATACGCGTGCGTGAAAATCGGGAAAGCAGATTGAGAAACTATAAAAATAATGAAACCAGTTTCTAAAAATAGACGCCACAGACGTTCGCGTCATACTCACGCGTTGCTGCTTAAAGTCTGTAATGACTATAAGAAGACTGGATTTGAGAAGGAAACATGTACGTGGTAAAATTGTGGAAAAGGTTGATGAGAAAAGAAAGAAAGGTTATGCATGATGTTTTTGAGCAAAGAAAGAAAAACTACTATTATTTGCGAGGAGGTAGGGGAGGTGTATGAAAGCGGCGAGGCGAGGAGATAGGTAGGCCTGCATGTACAAACAATTACCCCATTATTAGGAGATGAATAAGCGAAACAACGCTGAGTGTCGTCCGCTTTTTCTTGCTTGTGACTGCCCTTCCCTCCCTCTCCCTCCTAGTCATTCCCCAAACAGCAAGTTACAGTAGCCTACGAAACTGGCCTTGAAAGTAGGTCGCTGGGAATCCTATCGATCTTAAAATCTCTCTCTCTGTCTCTCCCTCCCTCTCTCCTCTTGCATCTCCGGAACGCATGGAATTAAGCGCAATGCTGTAATCCATTTAGACCAAGTGATGAGGCTCTATATCCTATTAATAGTTGTACCAATCTCACACAGTCTGTGAGGTTTCTACGCCTTCGCTTGCTCTATTTTCTTTCTACATACCCGATAAAAAAGTTTGCACCTCTGCCAATTATTTTCCTAAATCGCAATTCTTGTCTTCGTCTTCAATTGTACCATGTTCATTACTTTCTTGTCCTCAATCCCTCCATTTCTATCGTTTTTCCCTTGTTCATTTCCTTCCGCATCTGCTATTTTACCCCTTTTTCTTCTTAACTTCTTGTTCTCCTTCATGCCATGATTGTCATCCACTTTCAACGGTAGCTACTCATAAGTTTAAGTTTCTTTTTTTCTATCATTCCTTTTTCCTCCGTCTTGATCTTACTTGACTTGTGCGATGTTAAATAAAAAAGAGCAGTCAAAAGACTAGACTAGTAGTAGTAGCTTTTTTTTTTCAGATTCACCCTTGAGCATTTTGGAGTGTTGAGAGCAAAAATAAACTTGTACTTTTTTGTTTCTTTAAATATTAATACTTTAATAGTACTAGTACTCTGTAGTACTCTGTAATCTTCTCTTGTAACTCAGATTTCCTTAATTCAAACAATCTCACTCATATAAAACTGCATAGCAGATTAATATGTACAACATAACAACAACAAAATTACCAAGTTCATGTAGATTTCTCCCATACTCATAAAACGTATTGTGCTTTTACACACATACATAAAATAGCAAACAAACTCAGCCAGACAACGATTCTAAGTCTCTGACTGTTTATTGACAAATCAAATCATTTGCATTGCTCGGCAAAAGTTAGGACAGGCAGACGTCATTGGTGTCTGCATGTCTGAGATGAACTCTGGTTCTGACTAAAACTGTGTGTGCAGGCCTGTGTGACCACTAAAAGTGTTTTTTTTTTATACAAGACAGTCAATCAAACTGCAACACCACACAATCACAAAACAAACCAGAGTTGAGGAGGCATATAAAAATTGAACATACAGCATAAGAATACATCATAAAAAAATTAATGCATTTCCAAAAGCTCAAAGCAAGAAGATGTACAAGCAGAATACATTGACTACTGGCTTCAACATAGATTTAGAATCCAGCTTTAAAATAGTTCCATAGCTTTGAGACATTACTAAAATTGATGTTAATCATAACTGTCACTTCTTTCAAATAAAACAAAAATTAATGTGAGATAAATGCACCTTGTAAACTGAAAGTTTTTATAACCTCATAAAAAAAAAGAAGAAAAATGGCACATAAAGGTGTTGTATCCATTGTGTGCCTCAACAAAAGAATTTTAAAGATCAAGCACAGCCTTCCTTTTATTTGTTTGCTTTCCCTTTATTTTTAAAGCTTCCTAGGCCATTTTAATGCAAATCATTAGAACATATAGGTGCTCATGCCATTCTGCTTTATGTATCCACCTAAATGGAAACAAAACCACTCTAAGTTGGTCATTTTCGAAAAACTGGTAGCTAACCCTTTGATTCTGGACGGATTTCATAAATAACTACAAAAGGTGGAACTCACAAGTATTGTCAAGAAACAAAGTGTTATACCAATTAGTGTGCACCCAATGTGAGTTCAGTTCACCAAAACGACCAGACTGTTCACGACAAAGTACTTAATTTGGATACAGTTTGAAAGATCATAGCCCTGTCTGTTGAGTGACTCATTCCTGAAAAAACTGGAAATATCTTTAAATGAAAAGGTACTTTGCCTAGCGCTTACCACAAGTTTACCCAACAGATGTGCTTTGACCTCTAGTTGTTTCTGAAACTAGAGTTCTTTGATGGACACCTAGTCCGCTGTAGCACAGGCCGAAAACCCTGCTTTGTGAGTATGTCAAAATGCACATTGGATAATACCTGTTGACTATTTATCAAAACTCTTATGTTCACATCTAGATCATCAGGCCTGTTTTAAGGTTATGATCATAATTAAACCATAAAAAAATCTGGTTGTATGTTTGTTTCTTTATTGTGGACACAAAGCCTTCTTCTCTAGAACCAATCTAATTTCTCGCAACCAAAGCAAAAGAGTCAAATGTAAAAAAGTCACATTACGAGGAGTTGACATTTTCAACAAGGCTACTGTTTAAGCTTCCACACTTTAAAACTGAATTGAATCATCAGAATTTTGTGGAAAGGTACACATGTTTCTATTGACATAAAATAAAGAGGACAGGTGATTATTTACTTTAAAAGGGGCATTTTCTTGAAATAAAATTTGTATGAAGTATCTTAGACTTTAATGCCCAGGATAGGAGAAGAACCTTCCAATGCACACTTCTAATTCTATGTAAGCTTAACAGACAAAAAAATTACAGAAATTAGTGGTCAACTCTGTATAAATCCATAAAAAAAGAAACAGTCACCTGAGAAGTGATACAGGGAGGATAAGGCACACAACGACCAATGGATACTACATGGAACAATGACAATGCACTCTTTCCTCAAGACACTGGAAACCCCACAAGCTTGGATTTTACCAAATAGTTCAATTGTATAACAGAAAATTTTACAAGTTCGTCAACCTTGACAAAAGGTAAAACTTTAGGCTCTGTAAGACTAACAGTGAAATTTATTATCACTGCCTTTAAGTTTAAATTACTTTTGTTGGTAAGCATATACTTATTTCTGATTGCTGTCTAGTCTATTTTGGAAATAGAAATGAAACGCATGCCCCTTGAGTGCTTCAAGGAAGCGTTTTACCTAAATGTAGTTATTTGCTTATAAAATAATCTCACACTGTATAGTCAAGAGAAGAGCATTATTATCTACCGTAACACCAACACTTGAATGATACATAAACATAAACTAAAAAACTAAATGAAGACACTATTTAGGATTAAAGAAAAAATAATTCAGGCACATTTACAGGCATGCAAGACGTAAACAAAATCTAACATTATTTTTTTTTTTTTAAAAGAGAATTTTTTTGCCAAGCGTGGCTGTGGACTAGCAAAACAACTACAACTCCCCAATTTTGTGTTGATAGGTAGGGCAATGCATCATTCCATGGACGACGCTAAATCATGAAGAAATTATCTTTTGTTCTTTTTTTTCAATTTGTTGGTATACACTTTAATTATAGAGTTACAAGTGAACAAAATATTGACCTAGATACGGCTAACTGAGGAGAGCAATTCTTACAGAGTACGGGGATGTCTCATCAAGCCGTGAGCCAAATATACTTATCTTTCCCTCAGCTACTCTAAATTATATTGCAGTCAAACAGTTACTAATTTATACTTAGCTGTTTTAAAACCACATACCCATATAATTTAACATCCTGCTAAGAATCTAGATGTATGTTATCAAGATTAATTTTTCAGAAGAAACTCGTGTTATAAGGCGAAAAGAGAAGGTGGGAGAGGAATGGACAGGCATACATGTACAAACAGAGATGTAGAGAGAGCAAGCGAGAAAGAGATAGCAAATGGAAAAAGAGAGAGATATGAACCATGATAAAGAGGAGGATCAAATGGTTATTTAGGAAGATGAAGAAAAAAAAAGAGAAAGCATTTAGAATACACTCAAAGACAAAATATTAAATGCCCAAAAGGTAAGAAGAAGACAAACCCAATGTAGATATTATAACATAATAAAGGCTAAAATCCCCTAACTTTGTGTTGACAGGTAAGGACATGCATCAAAATCTGCTAATTTTGAGGCTGAATCATGGAGACATTATTTTTTCGTTTTTTTTTCTTCTAAAGAGGTGAAACAGTTATAAGGAGATAAAAAAATAAAGTGAAGGCATTGAGAGGAAACTCACAAAATTAGATGGGCAGAAAGTAGCCTACGGAAAGAAGAAGATAACTAAAGTTTGGTATAGATGAATATATACAACATAATTACGAGGACAAAAAGAAAGGAACATAACTTTTTAATTGAAGCTGAGTCCATATTCTTATATTCACGACTTGAGTTAAACCTGAGAAACTGTGGGCATTTTACTAGTTTTAACTAAAAACCTGGGAAAGAAATAATTAGAGCACACATGGGCATGCACAAGTCGAGCATTTTAAATGAAGAATGATAAAGAGTCTACATCCTCCGCAGAAAGCATATTTTTTAAAACAAATGATAAAAAGCAAAAAACTTTATTACAAATAATATACAACAAAGTTAACAATAAGAATGTAAACCTCGAAGCTATTGTTCTTCAGTCTTTGGTTTGGATGCAAAATAAGAAATAAATTGACAGTTAAAGAGTTGAAGAGACAGCAACTAAAGCTTGGCATATACACAACTAAACTGCATTATTCTGTAGTGATAGAAAGCAGTTCTGAAAAAAAATTACAGCTTTCACACAGAACAGTGAAAATCTCATATTGCAAATTAATGGGAATGAAGAAAAACTTTGAATTAAGGAGATTAGAATTTAAGTTAAAGAATAAGAATAAGGTTTATTTACTAAACAACCTCCTTTTTTTCAACTACTTATGATAGCACTTTCCTTCCTCATGTGCCCTTGTGTACATGCAAAATCAAATCACATGTAATTCCATGGGCCATGGACTTGTGCAGCACTTTTGGATTGCAAGAAAACTGTTAGGGGTCAGAAGAAAAACCTTACACGGGCCTCCAATAAACTTTGAAATATGACATCAAATCTAGCAACGCTAAGAGGAAATAAACACTTACATCTAAAGGACTTTGAACAGTGACAATTTAAGTTACCAGACTTTGATTTTAAAGGTTTCCTTTGTGCAGAGACTTAGTTAAGAGGAAGGTGCAATTTCTTGAGCCAGTAAATTCTAAAAATACATTATGATAAAAAGTAAACTAAGTTCGGTTAGCAATGACGTAGGAAGCTCTTTATGGCAAAGGAAGTGCTAGCATAAGAACACAACATATCCAATCTACATTGCTTTTTATAAAAGGCACAAAGAAGACTGGAAGATTTTTTCCTGACAAACGCAATAAATAAAATTTTCATTTTAATCACACTTCGTTCTTATAAAAGTAAACAACAGCATCAAATTCAGCCCACAAAAGCAATACAAATACATTTTTTTATCCCCTCCCCTTTTCCCAAATATATACATGCTTTGACAAATAAAATAAAAGTGTACAATTTCATCAAGTTCACCTATGTATTTGGCATAACATGGATAAGTGATATAAAAACATCAATATGTTACATAGAGAAAACTTATGTGCAGCCCAAATTTTATTTTGATGCCCAAGACATGTCCAAATTGCTATAACTCTCCACTTTGGTTAATTCACTCAGCATCCAGTGTAACAAATATGGTTAGGTCCTGCTGATTCCTTGATTCTTGAAGAGACTTTGCACAAGTATTAGTGTCAATTTTCACTTAGTTCAAACAGAATTTGTCTTCATTATTGCATTTATAAGAGTCAACATTTACTGTGAACTTATGTTTTTGTTGTTGTTGTCTCAAGCTTTAAAGACGATAATTTTAGTCAAAGAGTGCTGTATGTACCCCCCCCCCCCCCCCTTTTTATTTCAAGATAACAGAATGTGTTGCTGTTTGGAATGTGATGTGAAAAACTAAAATTCCAACAAGAAAAAAAAGCAAAGAGTGAAATGACAAGTGGGGGAAAAATGAAATTCAAGACTTGATTACAAGCTAAGGGATCAACTTGGGACAATATAATTATCAGACATTGAGTGCTTGAGATAAAGAAAATATATAATGAAATATATTTTGCCAATTTAAAAATATTCAGATTTGGTTTGGTTGTTTGAATTTTAACGTCTCTTTTCAACTACAAGGTTATATCAGAGATGGCGCTTGGGACATTTGAAAGCGGCAATCAAGATGTGCTGTCATAAAACTTTGCATAAAGCTCAGCTCATCACAAAGAAAGCATGTGTGAGTTTAAAGCAACAGGTAAGGTGCAGTGTTCTCATCATAGCAAATTATACAGCTTACTACTTTCTGCATACTGGTGTAACGTTTTGAAAAACTCATATCACAGGCTATAGAAGAAGAAAGCATGGGCGGGGGGGTTGTTTATATTGGAAAGACTGGCCAGAAAACATTGGGCATCTACTTGGTCATGCATAAAAACAGGAACTGGGGAAATAGCCAGGATCATAATAGAAAAAAACAGCTTCCACCAAAAATATTTCATATACAGAGGAACCCCTCAATTAAGACCCTCTCGATACAGACCACCCCTCTTATGTGACTTTAAATTTGAGGATATCCGCTTATATGGGCATAGTTATTTAACCCCTGAACTAAGACCCACCCCTTATAATATAAGACCTATTTTTACCATTTTACCAACATTTCTTCAGGTCATTATTTAAGGGATCCATTGTATTAAATTTGCGATTAAGACCACATAAATCAAAATGGGTTGGTTGAAATCCATATTACACTGAACAATGCCATCAATGTTTTGCTTCAAACTTTGACCAACTTACAACAATTCCTCTTCTTTTTATTTAAATGTAAAAGAACGAGAATTTCTGCTAATTCAATCTGTTCTGCCTGTCCCAGTTTGAGGTTGTCCACACCCATGATCTTTCAAAAATTGAACACAAGGCTTTCCCTGTTCATCCAGCTTCTATTCGAGAACCCTTTTAAACCAGAATTCATCATCCATGGGACTTTAGTTTCTACTTTTGGGTAAGTAAGATTTTGGTTTATCTCTGAGGTGATTTTTAAAAGGAAATGTTCATTACTTTAACTTATAGTTTTGGATTGTGCATTGTTGGTGTCATACAGTTTTACAATAGGACATATAATTAGATTGTTTTTAATTAACATAAATGTGTAATTTAAGGAGAGGTAAAATTTAGGGGAATAAAAAAGAATTTATACCAATCTAAACAGAAACTAACCTGAGATTAGCAGCACAATAAAATAGGCCATGAACTTTTTGTTATATTCATTAAATGAATTTCTTTAAGACAATCAAAACAGTAGAGGAAAAAAGCTTGGTTTACAGCTAAATTGAATTAAGTCTATTAATTATTTGCATGAAGTTAAGTTGAAGTTAAGCCACTGTAACTTTTAGGAATAGTTACACACATAGCAATTTTTGGTCAAGAAGATCAAGAACATACTGTTCTGATGAAAAAGACAGCTTGTTTGTATCACAATTGCAATAGCTTGTACATATGTATTGTTTATCATATGAAAATGAGATTACACAGGTAAGATATAGTATATATTGATATCTTAATAGATAAGTAAGCGATGCACTAATTACAGATAACCACAGTTTAGTTTTAAACAAAGATTTTTTTTATTCATTGAAGAGTTTTTGCAAATTAAGCCAAGCTTTACGGCTTACGCCATAAAAATTATTGTGCTAATTATGATGATGATGGCAACAAAAACAACAGCAATAGTGATACTAATAATAATATTGATCATTATGATGATGACGATGATGATGATGATGATGATATTACTCAAGTTAATGCTTGCTCTTGCAGCCCAAGATGCCTTATCTTGTTATTGCTTATTTTGTTTTGTTTGTTTTTTTTTAACAAAAGAAAAAGTCAAAACTATGTGGAAAATAAAGAAGCACAGAAAGATATTTATCAAAATATGGTTTTCTGTAGCAAGACTAATAACTATTCATATTACTTCCCAAACTCATAACTATGATCTTGAACTGACTTACTGGCTCCAAATCATCTTAAAATCCCAGTTTAATACATAAGAAAATTTTAAGACATAAAAGGTTACAGCTAAAACACAGCTAGTGACTTATGATCCGCTTCATATGAAAACAAGACAATAGCATCAAAGAAAACAAGAAATGAATTATAGAAAAAAAGGAGTTTTCTAAGATTGAGACACTGATCCCAGTGAGGCATAATAATAATTCATAAATTAACCTAGAGGCTGTCATAATATGAACACATAATTATCAGATAAAAAGCAATTAAATATCATGGTAGCTTCATCAGAAAGCTTGGTTGATACAGTCAAAACAAATAAAGTTGATAGAATCTAAAATACATATGTAAGTATTAAAGAACCACACGGTAAAATTAAAGCGCCAGTGTATTTTACAGACGCTAATGTCAGTTGCTCAGTAATCACATTTGAGACAAATGTTTGATCTACATAAAATAAAGTTAAATTTAAGACACCACAGCGTTCAGTATCTTCTGAACAAAATAAAGAATTGAAATTTGGGAAATGGGTAATGGTTGAAATTCACACAGACATAAATTTTATATCTCTTTAACCAAGTGCCTGAATGTCTATTTTCTATAAATATTTTTCTCTTTGTCTGCTTGTTAGATTCCTGTTGTTTTTTTTTTTCTAGTTTGTCAGTCCTTCCCTCATTCTGTCACTTTCTCACTTTCTATTTGCCTACCACCCTCTTTTTCCTCCTCATCTTATCCTTTTAATCTTTGCCTGTAAGACCACTTTCTCATTGTGTAAGTTACAAGCAACCTCTTCCCTACAAACACATAGCACAATCAGAGGGTTTTCTTGGAAATTGAAACAAACAAACAAAAACCAACTGATTTTTCACTTTAAGCCTAAATTTGTAATCTCCAGAAAGAATAATTAACAAACATGTATTACCTTAATATGCAGTTTTTTTTTCCACAAAAAATAATGTGGGCTGGTTTATGTTACACAAAAGGGTGACAATTTCACTTGCACAGTGGTGCCCTAATGAAGATTAGAGGCCACAGTTTTTCTAATATGAAAAGGGTTAAAGCACCATTTTTGGTTGACATCCTGTCATCTAATGGCTGCTCCTCTAGTTCAAGAAACCACTATTGAACCGTTCTCTGTAAAGGTATTCCTGGCTGGATCTCTGGGTCTTACAGCTGTTGGTCTACTGAGGGATTACTACTGGTCACTCATTTCAGTCTATGACCTGACCTCGGTGCCTGGTTTCCCCCCAGTCTCTTCAGGGGTTTGTGTAGGGGTGGACTCGGCTGCTGCGTCTGGAAAGGAGAGAATATCCTAGTAGTCACAGCAATATTGTTGATAAATGTTACTTCCTATCTTATGTTAAAGGTCCTTTCGCATAAAGTGTATGCCATATTAGAGTCATCAGTTTCTAAACTGTCAACTTTGAAAAAATTCTGTCCCTAAATGTGACATGTACCCTTTCATAAGGGTATGTGACCATATTAAAGCAAAAATGGACGAGAGTCATTTAAGCGGTCCGTCACCCATACTTAGCCTTAATAAATCATACACGTCATGTGAAAGGACCGTAGGTTGGTAAAAATAGGACAACTAGAAGAAATCAACAAGACTTTGAAATACAACAAAAATAGAAGCTCAAATGAACAGAAAAAAGTGAAGGTAAGAGAAAAGGCTTTAGAAATAACAATATAATAACAGAAAAAATATAAATAAACAGTAATATGACAAAAATATTAAAAATAATAATAGTAATATTAAAAGTAGTAAGTCTTGATAACAATTATAATTGATACACAATTTTGTAGACTACAAAAGAATAAAATGGCTTAAACATTTTAAAACCAAAGACTAAGTATTGATCACACAATTATTGGATATCTTACAGGAGCTGTGAAAATATCATATCTCTTTTCTAGCCACACAATTGTCAGAAATTTTTATTCTAATAGAAACGAGCTCATTGATGATGTAGAAATATGTCCTATTACCAATTTGGCAGACAAAAGCAAAAACCCTTTGAATTCTTTTAACTTTTTGCTCATTAAAAAAAGTCTACAGCTGCAAACAACTCTTTCTTTTCATTATCTTGTTAATGAAAACACACAAAAAAATCAATTTTTTAGCATTATTTTGTCTTTATTAACACATTTGGTACTCCTCCTAATTGAGCTGGTGCTCGTTTTCACTTAAATTCCCATTAATGTGATTTACAAGGTCTTTAGTAAATAAGACATCCTATCAGGTTAGCTAAAAGAGATTGATAAAGTACGTTTGCACAGTGAAGAAAAGGACCCCAAACGACTGAAACAGCAACAATAAACTCAACGTCTTAAAAGTGTGAATGAACTCTTCACACAACCCAAGTAATAATACAATC
>BMAT01007247.1:102851-120975 GCA_019649035.1 Elysia marginata
TTTCAAGGACAGCCTGGAAAAGCGAGGCTCCCAAGCAAGTATGAATACACGAACCGATACTAAGAAAGTGCCTACCTAAAATTGATGCAATGCATATAATAACACAAGACAAGGGCAATGACCTGATGACCGCTCAGGGGCAATGCCCTAACTAAAATGAAGTGCTTGGAGACGCCGATATTTTAGGAACACTCGCGGATATTGAAACACAGAAAAGAAGGAAGAATGAACCAGTAGCAATATTAAAACCGCGGACCTTGCTTTTCCTCACGGCCGTTTTGAGCGGAGTTTGACCGCGATTCTTGCACAAAACCAACACCACCCGGGTGCAAGCCGCGCCGTCGCGGACCCAAGCCCAAAACTAACGCTGCCGCAGATTTTCGCGGATCCGGGGAAAACCTTCCACCCTGCTATTATTGTTCAGCAGTAAAACATTATTTACGCCGTAAGCTTAGGCCTGTGGCAAATAACTGCGATCTCGGCAACTCAGGCATAGATGAGCCCATATTTAATTCTGACCTGGAGAATTGTTGAGCACAAAAAAATCATAACCGCATGGAATTTCCCGGAAATAGTGACATGAAGATCGTTAAAACCAGGAATTACATGACAGCTTGGAAAACTGGCACCCTTGGTTGATACTTGAACATTTTTGTGAGCTTTCAAACCTAAAAAATAATTGACTGATACAATCATAGATCACTGAAAATATGTATTTCATCTTTTCCTCATTTATAATAATTAAAAGAAAAACTACACTGGATTTAAATGGTCTTTTTCAAGCTAAAATTTTAGACATGTAACTAATAAAATATGATTAACTATGATCAGTATACAGCATAATCAACAATTTTTGTCACTGATATCATTCCTTGTAGCCTACACGACTAAAACCTCAGATCCTAAAATTAATGGGAAATAAGTATAAACTCTATTTTGGCTTTCCTCTTACCATGATTTCATCATAGGCACCAAACTGCAGGGTAGCATAGCGGTCAATCGGAGGCCGTATGTACTCGCAGTAGTCGGAGTTCTTCACCAGCTCAAGCTGACGTACACAAGATACATATGCCAGGCGCGACTGGATCTCTGTCATGTCAGGAACCTGAATTCACATGAGAAACAGAGCATGGATATCAGCCTACAAAGTTTCAAATAGCTTATCAAACGCTTTTTCTTATTAAAAAGAAAAGTATGTAAATGGATTTTAAAAAATTACAAGTGTTGGCTTGTACACCTAAGGATCTGACGAATACCAATATTGTTTCATTGTTACATCTATTTGAATATTCATAAAGCTACAAATTTGATTTATATGGGCCCAGAATATTTCTAAGATCAATGGGATCACATTTCTCATGAAAGCGCAAAGTAGACAAAATACACTACAGTCAAGGGTGCAAGGCCTTAGACTTTAAATTTTTTGCTATAAGCATTCCACCAGATGGCTTGAAAGGGCTTTTAAATACTCAATCCACATCTGATAGCTAGTCCAGGTCAATGATTCATTTCTTTCAGCTGTTTTCAAAAAGTAATGCCAAAAAACCTCTTGATGTCGTATGCTAAGAAAAATGTGAACCTTACTTCTTGTTCCTCCATGCTTGGTTCCAGTATGAAATTACCTTATCTTTTATCATCTCAGACTCAGTCAAGGGGTAAAGTAAATGCAGCGAGAAAAACAATCACAAACAACCTACTATGCCAAAAGAATGAGGCCCTCCTCCTTGTTCCCTTATGCTTAATCCCAGTATATGACTTATTTTATCTTTTGTCTTTGCAAGCTCAGTCCACTCCAAGTAGAAGCAAAGCTGGCAATGACAGTAAAATCAAAATAATTCATTATAAAAAAAAAAAATTATCATTCTACCCTTGGTTCTCCCATGCAATATATATATAAAACCATCACTTCATCTTTCACCTTCAACCCTATTTTCACCAATGCCATGGTTTTGGGCTCTAAAATCCCAAATTTTTACCTATTATCATGAAATTTTATGACTTTTCCTAAATTGACCCCTTTCATCATTTCTCCAAATTTCATGCCTCTCACTTGCATACTTTACTCACCCCAGGTGACCTCCCCTGGAATCTGAGATTTTTCTTGTTTAAGGTGTGTTTGCACCCCTAATAAAAAAAAATTAAATTAAAAATAGCCGGAATACTCCTATTTCTTCCCTTTGGGTGCATACACCCCATGTAATTTTCTATAATAGAATATCACATTGTCTCATAAGTCAAAATAATAATGAAATTTATAAAATAAGTGATATCCCAAAGAATAAAATAGGTTTCTCTTATTCGCTTCTACAATATTAGGGGGTGTGCACCTGCACCCCGCAGGATGAAAATGGGAATATTCCTATTGTTTTCTATATAGCTTGTATGGGGTGCCTTTGCACCCCAAAATCATAAAATAGGAAAAGTTTTCAAAAGGTGAAATGGGGTTGAGGGCTCAATTCAAGGTTTCAGACAGCAAAGAAAACTAACTCATAAGCCTTACTAATGCGAGACCAGACCTTTTTTTTTAAGGCTTATGAGTTAGTTTTCTTTGCTGTCTGAAACCTTGAATTGAGCCCTCAACTCCATTTCACCCCTTTAAAATTTAAATTTTAGAAAAAACCCTTTCAATAGTAAATGTATTACTCATTTTCTCAAAGTTTGGTATAAAAAGAATTTACATCCATTTGCAAAATTTTTATAATTTTTACATCTATAAGGTTAGAATTCTTCAAAATAGTAACGGCTTGTTATATGAAAACAGTGACATCCAATTCATTTGCACTGATTGCAGGACAAAAGTAGATCATACTCCTTGTTCCATGACACTTGGTTTGAGATTGTTACCTTGACAGGCTCGGCCCAAGGGTTCCATCTCTTCCACAGCAGCCACCAGCCTGACAAGCTGTCCCCGTAGTTGGTGTGATCCTTCTCATCCTGGCTGCCCACATCCACCGCAAATACAAAGTTGGCACCGAGGTGATGCATTACATCAGCTGAGAGGGAGCCAAGAGATGTATGGCACAGAAGAGCACGGTAGGACACAGACAGGAGATAAAATTGGAATATAAAGAAGTGCATCATTACATTTAGGTATAATTGTAACAAAACATCAGTACCGTAATAAAAATGACAACATTGGGACAAAAAAAAGTCCACATGACTATGTTTTTTTTTCTTTAAAATTAGTAAGTGTAAAAATTGCATTAAAAAATTTGAACAAAGACAGAACTTGCTTTAACTTGTATTTCAGAATTTATATAATTTACAAATCACACATGAAAAAAGCTGATTCATAAAATGCATGAATGCTAACATTAGTTTTTCTAATAATGAATCTTCAATAGAGATAAGTTTCAACAGGCATGCTGGCTCTTTTCTTTATTGCAGTACACTAACTTTAAACTCTTATACATTTGTTTAAAAAGATGATCATATAAAATAAAAACTTTAAAAACTTTAACCTTTTGAACCCTGCCACCCTGATTTTCCCATCTATCTGGTCTTCTGATTAGAAAAAATTGTAGATTTAGATCTAAGTTCCTTGGGATGGACCTAGCAGCCTCTGAGTCTAGCCTAAGATCCTAAAATATTGCACTATGCTGTATGGGAAAAAAAGGCTCATCCTGATACATCAGTACTACAGGTTCAAAGACTTATATAAGAGGGTGGGAAATGTATCAGGTTCCTTGAACCATTAAAGTAGATTATGTCTCATGATTAGTTTGATGTCACAAAATAGACTTTTTATAAAATCACCAACTGAAAGTGACTGTCTTTGTCTTTCTTTGACTATTTTGGTTTCACCAAAAGTTCTCAAAACTTTTAAAAGATAGTGACCAACTGTGAGGTTCCTTTAACATTGGAAAGCAAGAATGTAATGTTCAAATTATCAAGGCCTTAAAACGTAAAAAACTGCAACATCCACATCATTTGGACTGGTCAAACAGCAGATGTTTTGCCACCACAGCAAATGAGGCGGATGTCAAATTTTCACATTATGAGCATTGATATTGAAAACAATACATTTTCCAAGTTTCAAAAATTTGAAAAGTGGATGAAATTGTCAACATTTTGTCAGAAGGAATTAGCTTTTCTTTATTCTTCTTCTTCTTCTTTAATCCAGCAGCCTGTGAGCGTTTGCTCTTCGGCCCATTGCCATGTGGTAGAACTTTGAAGTGTTCTTGAGTTGGTCTGTTGTTGAGTAGAGGATGTTGGTGATGTCGGGTGTTGGAGGGAGAAGATCCTGCCTTAGGTTGGGGCAGTGCAGCAGAAGGTTTTCTGTTGTTTCAAACTGGTCATTGCAGAGTGGACAAATTGGTGGATGTTGCTGGTTGATACGGTTAAGATGGTGGTTTAGAGGTGCATGTTGAGTTCTTAGTCGGAAGATTGTTACCTACTCCTTTCTTGATAGGGTTTGGATATTATATTTAGGTTTTAAAGAGTTCACATCTTCGTACACAAATCTGCCGGTCTGTCCCATCGACCACTTGTTCATCCAGTTCTCTCTGTAGTTGTGGTTTATGATTTGCCTTGCTGTCGTGTATGTTACGGGTTTGCGTGGTTGCTGCTGTTGTGCACCTTTTTTTGCAAGTATGTCTGCTTTTTCATTTCCTGCAATGTATGTGTGTCCTGGAATCCACTGAAATACAAGTCGGGTGTGATGGGCAGAGATCAGTTGGTTGTATTTTTCCCTGACCTTCAGTATCTCAGTGTCTTTTATCATTCCGTCTTACAGCGCCTGGAGTATTGGTAGGGAGTCGGAGAAAATCACAGCATTTTTTTTTTTGCTGTTGGATGTTTGATGAGAGTAGTGTTGAGTAATTCTAAGGCTGATTGGATACCAATGCTTCCGGCCTCATAGTTAGAACAAGTTTCCCACAGGCACCATAGATCTCCCTGGAAGTTCCATATGGGAAGCATGTGTAAACTCTATATCCAGCATTGACTGTAGCTTTAAATGCTGAACCGTCTGTGTATCCACTTTTCTTTACAAATTAACTTGTAAAAGGTATTGCCTTAAATGAAAGTTTCTGACATCCAACTCTTTTAGACATTTTACAAGACATATGTATAGTTGAGTATGGTCATCAGGATGAGATGCAACGGGACAGGCAACAAGGTAGCAGACAACTGTGAAGTGGGTGAGAGCTCTAACAACACAAAACGTGCACAAACCAAGACAGTGTGTCAGTTTCAGATCCAAGAGGTACAGGAAGAGAATGGAACCCCAAACACCAGAGTTTTAATGAATTTAACTGGAATGATTGTAAGCAATAGTTTTGCTATCAAGAATTATGAAATTCAATGAGCCTTGCCAAAGGCTCTTAGATACAACCAAAATTTTAATATTTGCTCTTTTACAGTTCATCTCTCATATTTTCCATTGGACAAAGGAATGGTCTTGTGGAGTTACTTGTAGCCATTTTTGGCATTGTGGGAAAATCAAATGTGAGTTGAGAAAAACCAGCATTTTTAACAATGATTTGGTAGGCTGGAAAATCTAATTAAGAGTTGAGATGGCATTTAATGCACAAGACACTGCCCTGCACCCATTTACATAGTTATGTCTTATCAATATATGAGAACAAATACTTCAGTTTTATCATTTCATTTGAGGTGACTCTACTTAATGATACAATGGCTGACACATTAATCAAAGAAAAATTACTTTTCACATGTGAAAAGAAGGGTCTAATAAGTAACCAATATTTTTAAACATTTATAGAAATCACATAAGTTTATTGTAAATGTTAGCAACCAAATACCACCACAATTTAGATGTAATATGATACTACCCATCTCAGATTGATATTTGAAAACTCATCTTCACAAAACAAGACAATTAATATTGCCTCGGAATATAATCTAATCCGTTGTTGATCTTACACTGAAATACCAATTACAGAAGTATCTGGTAATGTGCAAAACCAAAAAAAAATCCAAGATTAAAACCCATGAACAAGAAAAAGAGGGGTAGTGGAGAAGGAGGCAGGTACTGGAGAGGGGATAATTGAGGGGGGAATAATGTGTCTACTAAGCTAAGGGTTGAGGACATTAAAGAGCAGATCAATGATGTCTGGTGGATTGCTTTACCTGGCACGTTATTTACATAGCACCCGTCTACCAGCATGTGGCCATCGGTAGGATCACAAATCGGAGGGAGGTAGGGGTGGATTGACATACTGCCCCTCACGTAGCACCAAGCGCTGCCTATGTAAACGGTAGGAGAGGGGAAGTTGAAGTGGAGGGCCATAGAAGACACGGGGGAAAGATAGGAGGGGAGGGGGAGAATCCAACAAAACGAAAACATTAGTCAAACACAGATTGATGAGACACTGTGTGCTTGTTATAAGAGATGACAATGCTGGCAAGTATTCAGGTCTGTACTTAAACACCTGCAGGAGATACTGGGAGAATACAAGGCTCTACATGAGAAATAACGAGCCATAAATAAGACAAGCAAACAAGGTTCACAACCCAAAAGGCGAGCTGAGATTCCTGAGCAGCCTGCTTATGGGAATGTCTGGTATCCACAGGACCTGGTAAAGGTAAAGATGGTAGACAGAAAACCAACAGGGGGGAGGCAGAGGGGGGGGGGGCTCGCAAGAGGAGCTTTGGCAGCTTGCGGACTGGAAGAATGTGAAGTGGGCTGTACCTGGGAGATTATTGACGTAGCCTCCATCCAAAAGCAAGTGTCCATCAGCCGGGTCACACAGCGGAGGAAGGTAGCCTGAGAGAGACATACTGGCCCGGACGTAACGCCAGATGCTGCCTGTGATTGAGATGGAGGTGGCGGGGCAGAGAGATGGCCATAGTCGCAGGGAATAGTTTATGGCAACCATTTTTATTTGAGAGACGGATCAGAGATGGAGGAAGACCACAGGATCATTGATAATAATTTATGAGTGAGTTTTAAATAAAAAGATGAAACCTAAAGCTTTTTTAGCAATGACTTCCATCAGCATCATCTGAAATTTGCATTATTTCATCCATAACCATGAAAAAGATACATCACATTTGAATGTTTTGTGTCTGTAGTACACAGGATTAAATAATGCTTTTCAGATAAAATTTAGCAAGTTCAGCCTCAGTTTCAGGCCAGCATACCATTCCTTATGAAGTCTTTCTATTCAGCCCCTCCTCTTTACACATTTTTCCTAGACTTTTCTATACACATAGCCAGTATCAAAACCAATATTGATGTCATTTTGCAAACATATGCAAATGACATCATTTTAACTTTAACTTCTAACGTCGATATATGATTTTAAAATAGTGCAAGTTTGCTAATGTGGCCACGAAAAGGTGAGCAAACTCAGGCCTAAGCCAAGCCTTAATGAGGCCTAGAAAGCGAGCCTAGAAAGTCAGTCTTGAACTCGCTGCCAACCAGAAAGCACAAAAAAAGCAGTTAGAAAGTCTCTCCTTATAATGTATATTTTAAATCATCTAAAGCTATGAAATTGTACTGAGGAAGATATATACATAACAGTCATATCAGAAGAAGATTTCTAACAGACAAAGGTTTGTAATATTTCTACAGTTTAGGTTTCTTGTTGTTTAATTAATGTCTCACATTTTATTAGGTTTGTACGATAATTGTAACTGACAAAAGTATAGTATTTTGTAACTCCTTGTCAAATCTTGATGTATATATATTGTGACAATTATTTTATACATTCAATATACTAGAGTTTTAATCTAGTTAAATTTGCTGTATTTTTATATTCAGAATCTACACCTTTCATATTTAATTTATGATGTAGATGATTTGTTCACATCATTTTAATTGCTTTTCTTGTCAGGGTCCATGTATACTAAACTGCAGACTAAAACCTTTTGTGCAAATAAAACTATTGGATTTTACTCCTGAGGCTTATTTACAATTCCATTGATACTACAACGTTTTTGTCTACGACAATTGATTTGGGCTGTTTATATCATCTTATACTGTTATATTATGCAAACCACCATGAACACTGCAAAATAAGGTTACTTTTCGAGCCCATCTTGTCCATTCCAATTGCTATAATCTAAACAGCTATCTACCATTGATTCATAAAAGCAGCGTAAGAATTAAAAAGCCAAGGTGTCCACTGTATAATTTACAAGCCTGATTGTATAAAAATTTACAAATGAGACTATCAGGCTAACTGATCACTTCAATAGTGGGAAGATAGCTCACCTAGAGAATGGACCCGCATGCTTGAATTGGAAATGTTTGTTGTAATACAAAAGTATGGAATCCATAGATCTTCAATCTGCCTATCTCGAAAAACAGTCTCAATTGATTCATTGAAAGCCCAACCTGCAAAAGAATCAAAACAAAACATTATTTAGCTTTCACACAATCAATCATTTCTTAGAAGTTACAGTATTCAGTTCAAACCAAGAGTCTACTTGGCTCTTCACAACAGCCTTAAGGATATAACTCTTTGCTTTCATCTTTAATACAAGCAGAGTACCCGTTCTTTGAACAGGAAAATTTATATGCAAAGGATGTCAGAGAATGTGATGTGGGATGAAGAGAGAGACAGGGTATAATTATCATGCTTATCGTGCAGGGGCAGCGTGGCAGAGTGATTAGCCCGTCTGACTTGAGATCTAGAGATCGCAGGTTCGATTCCCGACCATGTCATGTTGCAATTTATCCTAACTTTCTCCAGTCCACCAACCTGTAAAATGGGTAACTGGCTAAAGGCATTGCTTGAAATTTGTGGAATGTTAGTATTTGAGCGCCTGAAAGGCTGACGTACTGTAATTCTTTGAAATATGAGTTGAATTTGCTCTGCTGGGGTAAATGTGTAAAGCCATGAGACTAACTTCGGCGGTGAAGGACTCTAAACATATTTATTTGTTTATTTATTAACTTACCATCTAGAGGACTTCGGTGTAGACCACATTGCATGTTATTCCATTAGGAGCAATAAAGTATATGTTATTCTTTGATCCAGTTCTTGAAAGAGCAACGTAGAGCACACCATGAGTAAATGCATGTTATCTTAAATCAATTCCTACACACTTTAGGGTCTGCCCAAGCGCTTTGTTGATGGGCATTGCGAAACAGGGACGGAGTGGTGACTGGCGGCAGTAGGGTATCAATTGGTTCCAGTGGTATTCTAGGAATGAAATGGCGTTCACCTTTGTATGCACCAATAGCGATTCCACTTCCGCTACATTTGGACTGCAGTTAACCGCTACACATGATTAATCTGTTACTACTCAGCTCTCCACAAAAAATTCAGAAGTGCTTTTCTTTATTTATGGAAACAAAAATTGGTGATATATTGCATAGACTTATAAAGAAAGATACTGAACTTTTGAAAGTGAAGATTGCATTTTACCAAATTACAAACCTAAGCATCCCCCACCCCCCCATCCCCACCAATTTTGATGGGTGAATCATGTCATGTTAAGTCAATGCAGAATGATGTTGAGTTACCACAAGAGAGTCATCCAGTGTCAAAATGCTTGTTTGCAAGTTTTAAGAAAAAAAAAACACTTTTTGTGTTTTTAGATGGAGGCTGGCTGATATGAGCAGCTTTTGCTCTGTTCACTTGGTGGCATGTGAAAGCTTTCTTCCTGGCATTATCCATGACCCTTTTGATGTGGGCCATAGTAGACTATTCTAATCTGAAACATAGATCTAGATCTCTAACACTGGAAAATGTTGTAAAGCTGACTAGATCTAGCATCATTAAACTTAAGCAGAATATGGTTAGCTCTATAATCTAATCACAGAATAATGTAGACAAGCAAGGCGGCCAGACAGCCTAGTTGGCTTAGACAAGCAGGCAGCGTTTTCACGGTACATACATTTTGTGGTTGTGCTCACCCGAACGTCTGACCTACAATAACTAAAAAATGTCAAATTGTTATAAAATTTGTTAGATAATCGGATGAAATGTCGGCCTTAGTTTCATGTGTTGTAAGCCTGCTGTAAACACACCGCCCTTCACCACTCAAGTCTTTCTGCCTCGCGATTGATAAGGCCACGCACCAAGGAACTTTGGCGCCAAGGCCTTTACAGTGGTCGGCAAGGACAAAATTATTGTCTTGGATAAAAAAGAGGCCAGACCATGTACACATGATGAATCTCACAAAAAATTTGTAGATCAGACCACACACAACCACAGAGAATCTCATAAACCATGGGTTATCTGCGGATCCACGGAGAAGTGGCAGCCTTGAATTTTGTTTAAACATTTCCTTAAGCCTGACAGAAACATCTAATACACTTCAAACCCACCAGTAAACATGGAAGTCATGGGATAGGTCAAGTCCCAGATTTTTTTCCACAATGATGTCATGCCCTGAAACAAAAATGTTGCTAGGTCAAAAAAAATGATGGAAAAAATGAATATACCGTTTTTATGCAAACACAGATAAATCAAGTCTTATTATTTTGAGGTTTTTATTTTGCTGGTAACTTTATTTATTATTATTATTATTATTATTATTTTTATTATTATTATTATTATTAAACTATATTTATACTTTTCATTACTTAAGAGCAGCGCCACTAATGCCCCAGCAGGCCAGCACATTAATTTTTTATTAATTTTTGTCAAAATGGTGCTTTTCTATTACTGCATCTAGACTTGCATTAGGTTGAAGATATTACATGTACTTATTTATGTCTAACTTGCATAATATTTTGGTTCTATTAAACAGATTTGCAATAAGAATTATTTAGAGTGACCTGATATATAACTACTTATAACGTAATTAAGTGCTGTCAAAGTAGCAATTTGATGACCAATTTCATACAAAAAACACGGACAAAATATTTCACATGCAAACTGCTGGTCTATCAACAAGAGCATCTATCAAACCCAATATGATTAAACCTATAACAGGGTGTTATAAATAATAATAAAGCTTTCTTGACTACTTCTCAATCTTGATTCTAGATCACTGTGTTGGATTCCATGTGCGTGCTTATTGGATGTCTTAAAAGAGACATGCTAAACAGTGGGAGATAACTTACTGTAATGATCTAGTCAAGCAATGGAGGTGTCTAGAACTACCAGAGACTTTAAAGTTAGTTTCTTACTCTTAAATTTAAATACAAGTATGTACATGTACGCTTAAAAGTAATATATGTTTAAAAACGATTATGCATATCAACAGTTGTGAAAACTCACCATAGCCCATTCTCTCGCCCTGCGTGTAAAAGGGACATACTGTCGCTCCTCAGCCCACAAAGCCCCAATAAAGGCACCCATGCTTGTGCCCCCTACCATGTCAATGGGAATGCCCTCCTCTGTCATGGCTTTGATCATCCCAACATGGGCTAGACCTCTGAGGATGGTGATTCATAGCAAATAAAGATGCAAAGGTTTGTTGTTTTTTTTTCTGAAAGTAAGCATTTTTTTCTTCTCTCATTTTTAGTAACTGAGAAGTTTTTTTACTGTAACTTTTGATTGCCTGCATATTAGGACAACCTGGAGTTCACAAAACAAAATAAAACACTATGGACACTGGACATTCAGAGCATAGAGGGAATGACCAGAATTGGTTTGAGAGTAAATTTTTTCATACCTGAACAGGCACATGTCCCAACAAAAACTGTTTCTTCACATATAGGTTCTCAATCGCTGCATATTTAATGAAAAAAATTAGTGACCTATTTGATGTCTAACTTTGGAACATAATGACTTTATCATACAAAGACCCAGGACTTTAAATGGGTGCATTCAGCCTTAGTTAAAGTTAAGCACAACTAATTAAGAAACAACACAAAAATTAAGGATAATACATATTTCCAAGTAAGGCTTCTGGAATTGTATTTTGAAAATCATATTAATAGGCATGAACATTCAAAGGTTTGTAAATCTTTTTTTAGTGTTTCTAAAAATTATTCAAAATGTAAATCTCTTTGCGACTCCTTTTATCCTCAACACTCAAAATTCTAAACAAAAGCCCTGTTCTCCAGGTATACATCAGCATTATTCTCAGCAAGACAAGTCTGAAACCATTTCTAACTTAGGTTTATCAGAATGAAAATAGATAAGAACTTTAAACACATTCTAGTAGAAATGCCATAATAGTTAAAAGGCCTTCCTTGCAAATGCCTTTGATCTAGATACTCTAAACCATATCTTCTTTACTCTCTTTATCCTTTTATCACTAGTTGCGGATTGATATTTCGCAGGGATGCCATCAAGATAGAAAAAAAAACTGAACTTTTTTTCACCTGCCTCCAGGCCCTCGTCCCAAATTGAATCACTGAATACAAGACATGTATTTAGTGTGTTCAAACCAAACAGAAGTAGCCAGAATGGCTTGATTTCAGGTTAGAACCTGAAAAGGGGCATCCCTGATATTGAACCCAGTGGGAAGGAAACTTACCTTTGAATTCTCCAGAAGTTGAATAATCAGTATACATGACAAAAGAAAAAGAAAATTGATAATCTGAATGAAGTTAGAAACAAGCAAATATTTGAACTATCCAGGTTCTAATTATATGAACTTGACTGTTTGTCATTTAAAGTTACCACCCTACACTCCCATTCCATTCCTCTGCATTGCCAGTCAATGTTTACCTCTACCGTTATTTATGACGTACCTGGCACCACCACCTCCCAGCACCAGACCAATGGAAGTGCCTGTCAGAAAGCGTGCCAGGCGTGAGAAATCCGCCATTCTGTTGGGAGGGTTGTCAAACAGCTTCTCGTAGAGCTCCAGCTGCAGACAACAAGTAACAAGGTTCCAGGATTTTTTGTGGGGAAACAAGATAAACTGCTAGTAGTTTTAACCAGTCAGGTATCCCATTCTACAATTAAAGAAAAGATACTGTGAACTAATTGTGTGTGAGATTATTAGTTACTGGAAATTATTCAATAACCAACCTGTAGATTTTTTCCCCACATTAAATTATTTTAAAAAATAACAAAATACTTTCAGATAGTGATTTATATAACAGATGGTGTTATTAATATAACTTTCAAGACATAACAAAAACTTGGACTTTAGTTTATTGCAGGTTTATCATGTCTTTTTTATCGTTGGTTTGTTCCTTTGGGTTTTTTTTAATAAGAAAGGGGATAAGAACATGGTTCATTATAAATTAACCTATAGTGGCAACCAATACAAACTTTTGCATTATTGGTGCTATCCTGACCTATGTCATTTGAGTTGTTCCTAGATTGGTTGCATATAGAAAAAAACTAACCTAAGTTTTGTATGACAAGGGAATGTATTTTATGTCACAGGAATGTTAACATAAAGCAAGAAATGTATTTAAAATCTAATGGTGTGCCCATAAGAAAGGGTTGAGCTGGACTCTCACCGTCTTGGCCCGAGACCTGACTTTGAGCACACGTTTAGGGCAGCGCAAGTGATGATGGGAAGAGAGCCAGCCACGAACATTGAGCCACTCTGCTGTGTTGCGTGGTGTTTCAGCGTCTTCTCGGTGCAGCAGTACAAGCTCCTTCTGGGCACGTACAGCAATGTTCTCCAGCTCCTTCTCAATCTGTGGACACACATCAGTAGGCAAAAATGTTGAGGACAAACACTTTCTCTGCCCAAATGGAGATTTTTCAGTTACATGCCAAATCACTGAATATGGCTATAATGTTTGTTTGCTTGATAAATAAAATATGAGGAATAGAAATAAAATAATTTTCCAATATTACAAACATTTTGTCCAGCAACCCTTACATTTACATGTTTAAATCATAAACTAGGTACATAGCCTTATCATGACACTGCAATAGAGACAGGCTTCAAGTATTACTTTGATTTGTATGTAATTGTGTATCACAGCCTGCTAATAATAATAGTTTTGACTATTTTAAACAATACATGACAAAAGATTTAGCATTATCCATTTTTTGGTACAATGACAGGTTTTAACCATTTATGACCACTTAAACACATAATTGAAACATCATATTACGGGCAAGAAAGATGACAAATACATACATAGACTAAGAAGACAAAAAAAAGTTTTTGCTTTTTCTCGGCTTTTTTGAAAGAGGCACATAAAAAGACTTGTCCCAAAAGCCTCAATTTTAACTATGCCCATAACACAATCCCTTCACTATAAAGTTTTGACAATTTTTCAAATACAAGGTAAACTATGCCCATATTATGAACCTTTCTCTAAGAACTTTATGTATCTTCTTACCAAATCTTTTCTTTGCAATTTAAATTGCAAGATAAACTATGCCCGCATATTGAACATTTCTCAATGAAGTTACCATGTATCTTCTTACCAAATCTTTTCTTTGTGATTTTTATTGTAAGTTCAACTATGCCAATATTATGAACCTTTCTCTAGGAAATGCATGTATCTTCTAGCCAATTCTTAACTTTGAGAAATTCATTCTAAGATATTTTTTACAATGTTCACCTTCAAGCCAATGAGGCTGACCTATGTCTACCTTGCAAGTTATCACCTGACTGATGAATTTTATTTTGGAATTAGATACATCAAAAGTGTTCTAAGAGCGTTCATTTGCATTGCATAAACTTTTTTATTATCATGCCATACAAAAGTGCATTCTCAGACTGAAAGGCTAAGGGCCCCAAAAGCTAGAACACAGAGATACGCTAACTCGTTAATACCTAGATCGATTTCGTTACACAATAAAAATTTTAAAAGAATATTTCCCACAATCTAGGTCTATATACTCCATACTTATATTGCCAATAATTTTTATGCTACGATTGCTTTTGGATTGCTTTTTTAAGAGTGTGATATTAGTATATAGATAATTATTATATATAAAAAGGCTGTGATTTAAAGTTAAAGTTAATGATTTATACTAACATTTTTAATTTGATATATACGTTCTATGTCTATGTTCATAACTGGTTTTTTTTTTGTTTTGTTTTTTATGAGAAGCTTGTCCCAAGAATTTCCCCTAGTGGGATCAATAAAGAATTTTGAATCTTTGAATCTTTGCCTTGATATAGGCAAGACAGAACTCAATTAGGAGTAGTCCAAGGGCAGAAGAGATTGGTGTTTTATCAGCCATCATGTTACCCTGCTGAGGTTAAGATCACACCCATCCTTTTTTGTATAATCTCAACTTACAGGCCCTATAGTGGGCTCTTTATCTGCTAGGGCTACAATGAGGATGCAGTCAGCCTGTCGCAGACAGTGCTTGCTCCATTTGCTGAGCTGGTGGTCGCACTGGTACAGTACCATGCGGTGGATGTCTTCCTGCTGGGACAGCCAGTTGAACAGACGAAACTCGTTAACTCTGAAATGAATTCATAAAATATTAACGGTTACAAAGTGATGCACAGCCAAAAACGCTTGAGCAAACACATGACAAAAAAAAGGTAACTTAGGAGACATTCCAATACAGACAGTCTGTGGCCTACTCAAGAGGAGTTTGTGTTGAGAGAAGGTTTAGTGATTTATTGAAATAAAACCAAGGGAATGCACCCACCATAACACTCACAACAGCATTTGTGTTTGCAAATTTTATTAAATCCTAAACGACAATGTATTGTCTTAGTCACTGTAAAAACTCCCATTGCTACTGACCCATCCAGAGCAGCTGTGCCAAGCCGGGCCCTCACAATATCTGGGGTGAGCCTCACAGTTGGACCTGAAATAACATGGGTAAAATCAATGGATTGGCATACAAAAAATGATCATTAACCTAAAAACACACACACGGAAAAAATACTAGCTTTTTTGCCTCAATATACATAAGCTACTGAAGGGAAAAAGTACTTTACAGTCAACTCTGCTTAGTTGAAGCTGCTTAAGCTGAATTGTTTTTTTATGTCCCATAAGGACAAACATATTATAACAACTCGCAAGTAACTCAATTTTTCACCCTCAATGTTAATAGTTATTTCCCCCATCAACTTAAGCACACCTGACTGTATTTCAAACTTGAGTTTACCTTAGTTTCTAACTTACAAAATAAGGAATAAGAGCAGTATCAAATATCTCAATAAACTAAAACTAAAGCAAATAAGCAAATAAAATATTTTTACAAGAGATCGGCAAATGATAATTTTTAAAATTTTTACCATTAAAAAGCTTAAAACAATGTCTAGTTCAAAACTTAAAAATTTTAACATCCCACTCATTAACTCTGGACACCAGACATTTGAACCTGAGCTAGTTAGATTAAACAAAAGCTGGCTTAAGCTGCATTTCCCAAATTTAATGCTCAATATTTGAAAACCATAAACTGCAATTTGGACACGTTTAACTTACATTAAAATCAACTCAACAAAAATAAATGATATGTTTCTTTCTTAACTCTTTATCAAGTCGTTTCATTTTCTTTCAATAAATCAATTATTTCCCTTGGTCATAAATTTTTGGAAGGTATTTTTTTTTAATAATTGTTTTTCCTATAAGAATAAAAGTAATATATGTAGTGTTATACATCAAATGAAAGGAAAATAAACGAACTGTTTGTAACATGAAATCAAAATAATGATGAACAATAATAGTTGCCACTTTTTTCGCCTTTTAGTGGGCGAGGCAGTATCATGATCACTAGATGTAGACGGATCTGAATCACTATCAAACTCTAGATCTAGATCAAGATCATCATTCCTTTCAAGATCTTCTTCAGAACTATCTTCACCATGAATCCAATCTCGGATCATCTCACGAGCTTGATCTGCACTAAACCTACTAGATCTTCTATTCATACCTGAGCCCCCCGGATTAGAAGTCATGTTTACAAACAGTGGTTGCTATGAGACGACAGTTGCAATCAAAACGCATAAAATATTGCTCAGATTTGAGAAATTTGTTTCAAACCATGCACAAGAAATCTCTAACGGAAGTGAAGGAAATGTAAACAACCAAGGGTAAGTCGTACATTTTCGTCAGTTATGTGCTTCGTCTTCTAAAAGTTCATGGCGCAAACTGCGGCTTGAACTTGTTACCGGGGGGTTCTATATGGCGCATAGTGCGGCTTGAACTCTACAAAGAGTTAAAGGGGTGTAAATGGCTACATGATATAAGCTGCATTTCTCCAAGTGGCAAGGCAGGTGGGTGCCAAAGCTACTAAACTTCGAAGGTTTGAATCATACTACTGGCACATATTTCGGACATTTCCACTTCAAGCCTACTTCTCTTTCCACTGCTAATTTCATACCTTTAAAATCTTTCAATCATTTCATTGCGCAGTGGCTGCCTTCACTACAACGTCTTGAGACTGCCTTCGGCGGTGGAAGACTATAATCCATGTTTATTTTTTTTACTCAGATTCATATGTTGGTAGGTTTTTTAACAACATTTCACCATATCTGCCAATAGATCATTTCAACATCTAGCGTAACTTATGTTTTTATTTAATCTCAAGTACTCGAAAGTGCTGATTTTTGGGGAGGTAAACTTATTAACTATCACTGACCTATGGCTAGCAGTGCATGCTGGAGTTCCAAGGCAAAGTTAGTGAGAGGGACATCTTCAGTCACTGGAACAATGGCAATTGTAGCCAGGTTAGCCACTGTGGACCTCTCCATTTTCATGTCTGTTGAGAGGGCGAAATATGAACAAAAGTTACAGAGACAATTAGTTCAAACATAGGTGCTAATGTAATATCCTCTGCCTCTAAGTCCATGCATGCAATGACCATGAAACAGATCAAGTGTACAAAAATACTAAAAAAAAAAAACATGATAAAAAAAAAGAAAGACAATAAGCTAAAACATGCAACATAGCCTTATTGTTTAAATCAAAACTTGATACATTTGCACTGCTTATGGATTTGCATCTATCATATATTTTGACTTAGATGTATCCAAAACATCTTTTACGATCAAGGATTGCTCTTACTACTAAGGGCCTACTAAACTGCATTATGGTTTTTTATGCATTTAAACACATAAAATTGAAATATGCTGCTAAAAAGGCAAACATAGATATAAACCCATTCTTCTTAGGTCAAGTTTGATTAAATATTATCAGAAATGCCTCAAATTGATCGATTGTTTTGTTCCAGGTTTTTCAAGAAATCACTTTTTGTTTTAATTAATACTCCAAACTGAACTTTCAATAATTTCACTCCTTTCTACGACAACAAAATAACAATAAAATAATATAGATATTCTCTTAAATAAAATCAATGGCTGAGAAAGACCTTTTTTTCCAAGATGGCGCCGAAGAAGGGCGACGTGTTTGGTCGGGCTG
>BMAT01007247.1:125910-139406 GCA_019649035.1 Elysia marginata
GCAGGAAAAGTCCAGTGATTGGCCGATTATTTTTAAACTATGACACACGTTTTTAATACACCTCTAAATCCCAGAATACCGGGAATCCGGTAGTGAGTAGTTTAACCTATTCCCGGTATACCGGGAATCCGGTTTGGTGGGGTAAAGTGGCTTTTTTTTTTTCAAACAAAAGGATTTTCAATTTGCAAAATAAACAACTACTTTCACTCTAGGAATCGGAAAAAATAAACATAGCCATAAGCAATATTTAACTGTTAACAAAAGTAGTTTTACAATGGAACCCACGGAAAAGGAGTTTGAAGAAGGTGTAAGGCAACATGGCAAAGCGAATTAAGAGTCAGATGCAAAGGAAATGGGGAAGTCATCGTCACAACTTGACGAAGAGACACAGGACAGGACGCAGTGGAGACAGATTGTTGACAGCATGTGAATGTTTTTTGCGGAACTGAAAAGAGGATAATTTGTTGTATGAAAACTGGTTTCCCTGTGTGTATCCATCTTCACTAACCATTGTCCATTGAGACGGAGGCTTGCAGGTTGATGTTGTTGCGCTGCTGAAGGCTACCAAGGATGCGTGTACCGAGCAGGTGGATGAGACGGGCGACAACCTGAGGATACCGCAGCTTAATCAAAGCTAGCAGCTCACTGGGGATCTTTGTAACTTCAGTGTCTCTGAGAAAAAAACAAGTAAACCTTCATGTCTCTTTTTGTGAGATAAAACGCAATAATTTGCACAGTTCAATTCAGATATTTAGAGGCCCAAATTATCCAAAAATCAAATCATAAGTATACATTAAAAAAGAAGAGTAAAATCAGTTATCTAAATTAAATTCAAATTAAGCAATTATTCAAATTATCCATGTTTGAATCATAAAGACGCAACTGTATCTTTTTTTTTCATTGTTGAGGAAATTGAAAAGATATTACCGTGGTAAGTAAAGCAGATAAATAAAAATGAGGTAAATATGAATCTTGCTTTGTCAAACTATTGCATTCAGAGACTTCAATCTGTAAGAAAAAAAAAACAACAACAAATTGTAAATCTTTATCCATAAAGAAGCAGTTACCAATAGACTAGTTTGTATTTTGAAACAATAGAATTTTTTTAATAGTTTCGATATTGAAAGCATTGCTGTTAGAACAACAATGAGAACAGCAATAACAAGAGGAGTTTCTTCTTTTTCGGTGCTTGACAACTTTGTCCTCCAGTTCAAGATATTTCCCCATAATTTCATCTCAAGGGTTGTACAGAGAGGTCATGTTTCTTTTCCTAATCTTCTGAACTGAGGATATTTCTAGATGAGTGAAGGGTTTGGTCCTCCATCCTGCACTCACAGAAAGGTGTTTCAACGACTCAAATTCTTTTTTAGGTGTTCTCTAAATCCAGATTGTCCCGTGCTGAGGCAAACGATTGTTATTTGCTTAATAATGGTATATAATAACAGAACTTGCAAGAGAACATTTCCTCATATAGCTTCTCCGAAGAATAGTTTAGAATAGTTGCAATGTATAAACTTTTTTTCCATAGACCAAAGCGGCCAGAATATCTGCTGACATCAGAGACAAATTTTTCAAGATTGAACAAAAAATTATTTGGCAGCTTGACCCACCTGATGGCCAGGACCGTGGTTGCCCTCTCTGTCTGTGTAAGAACCTCCACAATGCCAACTAGTTCCCCTCGGCCAAACTCATTAACAAGCTCCTTCTTGCCGCCAGCAGACGTGATCACAGATCTGAGACGGCCTGTCAGGACAATGAAGATGCTATCACTTGTGTCGCCCTGTCTGAAATATGAAGAGAGCAAAAGAGAACTGATATTAGCTTTGTACATTTAAGTTAGTCATTTCTTTTTCTTACCTAAAACATATTATTTTCTTGGAAAAGTAGTTGCTAGTAGGTACCGACAGAGCAGGCGGAATGCCTGTGCGAGGCATGGGAATTTCGGTTAAGACGATGAATTTTGGGCATGTTCAACCTCGAATAAAACATCGTTTTTCTAGTTTACTATATTTAAAAGTGGTGTCACTGTTGTCATCGTTCTTTTATCTTCCAGAATACCAAAGTCCTAACATCTTTAATTTTACAAGGATTTAATCACTTTGATTTAAAATAAACACATAATTAGACCCAGAACGGCCTTTTTCGGCAATGTGCAGTTGATGTGTTTAGACCTTGCCTTGCAAGATCGGCCGGCGCTACGGTCCAAATTAAGCTAGACTCATGAAATAAACACCACAAGAAAGAGAAAAAGCTGGGCTTTCCAACGGTACCTATCTCTACCATGATAAATCGAGGCTACAATCTAATTTTGAGGGGTAAAAGTAAACCTATATTTAGAAGCATATTTTCCCCATGTAAATACCAACATCCAATCAAACAAAGGGTACCTTCGGAAAGCTCGTCTTTTAAACTCTATTACATGTAAAATTCACGATGATTGGCCGTTATGGCCCGTAGTGCCGTCTATTTTTGTAAAGGGTGTCTAACAAAGGGTTTCCGATTTTGCAACCCTCAAGCCCAACTTTCAGCCCAGCCAAGAGCTCGCATCCCTCACGCCGGGAAGCCCTACCTGTTGTTGTGACGCCATACCGCTAGCGCCGTTCTGATTTGCCAGCTCTTATAGAGTGTTCTAATTTCATCATCAGTTGTTGCAATCTACTCTTGACGGCTTTGCCCTCAGTGACGTCACCAACAGAGGTCTCACCGGCGCACAGCATTGCTTCTATACGTCTATTATGTTCTAAATTTAGATACCGCTCGACGGCTCAGGACTGGAGTGACAGAAAGTGTTAACATTTCGCACTGCGTTTTTCTTTCCATGTTGTTTCACTTCTTACGGACTTTATAAAACAGTTAATTATACCGATATGCTTTGAAAGGAATAGAAAGCTGTGATAATCTAGGAGTGTAGATCTAGATCTAGATCTACTTTAATACTTTTAGGTAGCCATTTGGACAAAATCATTAGATATAGATCTAGATTAGATCTATAAATTTACGCAACTCGGGATGCGTTTCTAAACCACGGACGACGGTATTTGAGATCATGAGAAATATTTGAAGATTACCGATTTATTAGCACAAGTATAGATTTAGATCTACAAACTAGACCTAGATTAAGCCTCAAGACCTCAGTTTGTGCTTGGTTATTATATAATACTAATGAACTGAGTCTTACAAAGTAGATTTTTATTGATCTCCCAATCTAGAAGTAGAAAGAAATTAAACTTGCAACATGGCGTGGGCTCATTATTATTGTTAAAGAAAGTGTTGACAGGCCTATCACAATCACATACAACGCACAAACAAACAACATTCCCATTAATTAAATTAAACTCTTACCTGTGTTTTTATTGCATTAATTTCCTTGTTCTTGCCGTAAAACTTAAACTAGATTTTTTCACATCATTGTTAATTACATGATGCTAATTTGTTCATAATTACATTGAACTCCTAACTATTTGTCTTAATTACTAAGTAGCACTAGAGTGTACCTTTAACTTTCTTAAAACTTGTCTGAAAATTTTTCCATAATGAATTTAGCAATCGATTTCACGCACAGCCAAATGTCTTGATTGCGCAACCATGTAAATCGAGCACATAATTAAATGTGCAAAAATTGATAACAGCCATCTTAGTTTAAAAGATCTTTTCCATCTTGGCATTGTTTTTAACTTAGTCAAAGAGGTCAAGCCCATCTTTGCCTCAACATAAATTCCACAATAAGCTGCCTATTTCCCTGAAAAAAATTGGGCCTGTTCTTTGTTTTATAGTCCTTTCATTAAAGCTTAAATTGTGGGATTTCGTGAATAATTTTTTGAACTAGTGGTATCCTAAAATGGGTTTCCAGCCAATTTTTTTATCTTTTTCACATCAACGTAACTGCATTTTTCTTGATTTTGACACTTTTTAAAATCAGATTCCTGCATTTTCAACCAAGCAATGGTATTTCATTGAAAACTTCATATGTTTGGCTCTTGGTTCAAGAAATATGAGTCTCAAGTAGACATTTGGTTAAAAGTTTTTTGTTCTTGAAGTCATGAAATATTGTAACTTACGCATTTTTTTACAAAAATCACCGACTTCAACATGTCGTAACTCAAAAAGTATTCAACATATTGGCTTCAAATTTTGTGTGTATCTTTCTTAAGTGACTAGCTTTCATTTAAAACAGTATTAACTGCTTTATCTCAATTTTGAAATGTTGGCTGCCGGTACCTATTGCTAGGAAATGAACAAAAACTATCTGGTTTTTTCTTTTTGAATGGTTACTAAAAAAATATTTGGCTGCATAAAAGCCCCTTACATTTGAAAGCCAACGATAAGATGGGAGCAAAAAAATGTTGAATAGGCTTTGTCTGCAGAAATTTTAGCTTTCTAGATTTGCTGAGAATTGTATAAAACTTTAACATACGTTTGGACCTAGGACCTTAAGGAAAGGTAAAATTGACAGGCTTGACACATTTTAAAGAAACTCTTGCTTTATGTCAGATCTCAAATATTGCTATATCTTTAAAACTGTTGTCTCATTCCCGGGGCATCCCACAAATATCTTTCAATGAGACTGTGAGACAAGCACGGTGAATCAGGCACAAGTTGCTCACACTAGTTTGATTTCAAGCCCTATAGATACAACATTTTTAGTTTTGCCATATGATGTTAATTTTTTAATCTCTCAAAGGCATGTTGGGGATTTTAGAAAAGGTTTTGACTCCACATGTCAAAATGTCTTACTTATGTGCCTGATAACCCTGGTTGCATATTTCTGAAAACAAGGAGCAGAACAGAAAAGAAACACAAGAGCCAAAACAACTGGGTGACTTACCTAAACAAAGCTTTCCCTGCTTCCAGCATCTGCCAGTCAAGGGCAAAGTCAATCTGGCGCACAAAGTTTGACATACGTTTCACAGTTTGATGAGCCACGTTCAGAACAATAAATGGCTCGCTTCTCATGATTCTAGACACAAATTAATAAAGAATGTAGTTACAACCTTTATTGTTAAAAACTTTTGACAGTTTACAATTACCCTTTAAAAAAAAGGAACAAAGCAAAGTTTGGGTCACAAGAATATTCAATCACTCAAACTTTCATAGAATATAAAACATGAAGAACAAGGGTTATAACAAAGCATGTGATGATCAATACAGAAATCTGGAAAACTTGACAAATGGAAAAAAAAGACATAGATTTAGTTTATTTTAACAAATTGAGTGATAGAGCTCTTGCTCCACATGCAAAGCCATTAAGAAGAAAAAAAATGATACAGACCAGTGCAGAGATTTCAAACTTACTGGAAACAAAATTAAACCCTAAATTATCAGTATACATTATAGAAAAGTTATGAATTAAATTGGCAATTAAAGTATACTTCAAATTAAGCACTATTTGAGTTATTACTGTCCATTTTGTTTAGTTGAGTCAACGGTACATAGATGACACACATTATGCAGAGCTGCCACTCAGATGTGGTTTAATCCACTGATTTTTCACACTCATTGCAAAAAAGCCTCTTTGCAGTTTGTTACCACACACTTAAACATTGATAACCATCATAATAAAATAAAGGCAAAAACAGGATTATTGTATGTATGTTAACCACTTATCAAACCTTACATAATTTTAAGGAATTGTTCATGCCTATAATTTCTTTATTATTCATTACAGTATTCATTTCACAACCCATTTTAATCATATTCAAATTCTTACTCAGCTCCCCATAAAAACTTCAGAAGTGTTTTTCTTTATTTATGGCAACAAAAATTGGTGACATATTGCATAGACTTGTATAGAAAGATACTGAACTTATGAAAGTGAAGATTGCATTTTACCAAATTACAAAACAAAGCATCCCCAGTGGCACCCCCCCCCCCTCACCTACCAATTTCGATGGGTAAATCATGTCATGTTAAGTCAATGCAGAATGATGTTGAGTTACCACAAGAGAGTCACCCAGGGTCACAATGCTAGTTTGCAATTTTTTTTTAAGTACTTCTCTTGTTTTTTAGATGGAGGCAGGCTGGTATGAACAGCTTTTGCTCTCTTCACTCAATGGCATGTGAAAGCATTATCTAATACCCTTTTGATGTGGGCCATGGTAGACTATTCTAATCTGGATCAGATCTCTACCAGTATCACTGGAAATGCAAAATTCACTAGATTTAGCGTCATTATATTTAAGCAGGACGCGATTCAGGTTAGCTCTACAATCTCAATACAGAATAATCAAGACTATATCTAGATTTAGATCTATCGTAACCAGATAGCCTCATGAGCATGAACAAGCAGGCAGCGTTTTCGCGGTACATTCATTTTGCCGTTGTTGTATTCAGTATCGTGTTATTGTTTGACCTACTAAATACCGTTGGATTACAGTGATCTATTATTTATAGTTAACAAACTATAATAGATCACTGTCGGATTGTTATGAAATTTAGCAGATCATAGGACGAAATGCTGATCTTTCACATGGTTTTGTTTACAATGTGCCGTTCATAGAAGCCTAGATATAAGTTCGTAAAGTTGAAGTCTGTTTCGTATGGTCCATTCACTCCTACTTTATTAATATGTATAGAATATATAAACCGGTGCGGTAGTTTTTAAATAGCAGCACTTAAAACACAAGAAAAATGCTGAACGGTGAAATGCAATCAGCCAATCCCGAATCTGGGTCTGGGAAATCGGCGCCCCGGAGTTGAAGGACGCCAGTTATGAGATTGAGGTGAGCTGAAGTGATACCGCTCTTTCATTGGTCACAGTAGAGAATGTTGACTTGAACTCTCGCAAGTTCAGGGGTCAAGTTAGTACGATCGTTTACTCGGGTATGGGTAAGCCTAATGAACTATGGTAAACGCCTGTTTCACCACCCTTCATCACTATGCCTCTCTGCCTACCCATCGATGAGGCGACGGCTGCCACCGTGTATCCGTGGTTGGCTCTCTGACAATTTTTTGGCCACGGGTTACAAAAATATAACGGTAGATCAGACCTTGAACACATGGAGAATCTCACCAAAAATCCGCAGATCAGACCATAGACCCACAGACAATCTCTTGAACCATGGGTTTTCCATGGATCCACAGATAAGTGGCAGCCCTGATTATGTTTGATTCCAAAATTATCCATGACAAAGCAAAATTACACCTAGACAACAAATTTTAGGTTTGATTGGCAAATTTGTATCAAAATGAAATGTTCAGCTGACAGCAAATACATAAAAATCACTTACTGGTAAAAGTCAAGTTTTGAAATGACCACCATAATGGCGTCCGTTTTGCTGCGCATGGTGAAAAAAGAGGGCTCCCCTGTTAGAACGGCCAGGACATCAATTATCTCCCCTGGCTCCACATGGTACATTAGGGCCTTGAGGATATAAAAAAATTGAAGAACATGGTCTTTGACTAATGCAAATTGACAGCCTGTCTGGTCAAAGTATATGGAAGAAAATTAAAGCTGTATCGTGAATAGAAAAATTGAAATACTGAGATAGAATTATGCACTGTAACTGTTAGTAAAGCTATTGACTTCATACTATTTCTGAGACTATTACATCTTATTCACTCCTGACAAAGGTGATTTATTTTTCATATTATACATTTTTTTTTCTAAATGATTTTGGCCTCTTAAAAATTAAAAGCACTGATGTATCAAAACACTTGGGGCACCTCTGCCAATTCCGAGACATCAAACCAGGAAATGAAACAGATAAGAAGCAACAAAGAAGACTTAAACTTTCTTTATATGTGACAAGCCTGATTATCCATTCGATGAACAGCTGTCGAAAAAGAGGTGAAGCAAAAAACCTTAAAGGTAAACAAAAAGATCGGGTACTGCAACAGATCATATGATTTGTGCATTTCACATATGCCTCGAAATTTGTTGTCTTCTTGAAAGATAACAATGTCACAATTTCTAATAGGGTCATTAGGCATAAGAATGGCAATTTCCTTGCAGGTTGAAGCATTATGTACCTTCTTTCGTGCTCACTTGAAGGTCTATTATTTTAATGGATAGTAATTTTGTAGTCAGTGATTGCATTTTCTGATGAAAATTCATATGCTGCTTTAAGTTCCCTGATGCACTTGTTGTTAGTGTACAGTGTATCTTGTAACAGCTGAAGTAGATATGTTACTTTCGTTCTTGTTTTGGCCTGATCAAAAGTGTCGGTGAAATAAATCTGTAAAAAATGAGGATGGCTTTGGGGGGGGGTCTAGATCTACTAAGAGGCTACGTTCTCATGAGTGTATTATGAGTCATAGAAAATAAAACACTTCTTTTAAATTGTATAGCTGTGTAGGCAATTGTAAAGAGTTGCATCTATCTCTTTCAATTGGTCCATCAATTGCCACCAGCTTGGAAAACATCAGAGATAATCCCTCTCCCTAAAAAATCTCAAGTCAAAGAGCATAATGATCTTAGGCCAGTTGCCCTCACATCCATAGGGAAAATTGTTGTTAAAGAAGTGAAAAGATGTTTCTCTGTTTTTCAAGATCCCATGCAGTTTGCATATAGAGAGGAAAGAAGTGTAGAAGATGCAATTCTTGTGTTTTTGCAGAATGTTTACAAACATCTTGATGTACCTAGAAGTTATTGCAGAATACTGTTCATAGACTTTTCCTCTGCTTTTAACACCATTCAACCGCACCTGGTTATCTCTAAATTAAGTAAGATAAACCTGAATACAAATTTGATAGCTTGGATTCTGGACTTTTTAACGTTTAGACCCCAATTTGTCAAACTGTTGAACATTAAAACAGATAACTGTAGATATAGTGTTGTATCCAAAATGATTATAACTAACACAGGGGCAACGCAAGGAGCTGTGTTGTTGCCGGTTCTTTTCAGTCTACTCTAACGAATGTGTATCCCAATACCCATGTACTGAAATTTGCCGATGACACTTCGATTCAAGGTTTGATAATTAAAGATGAAAATAACTATAGAGAAAGCATAAAAAGTTTTGTTAAATGGTGCAAAGATAACTTTTTACTTCTAAACGTTAAGAAAACAAAGGAGATTATTATTGATTTCAGAAAAGAAAAAACGCCTCTGCTGCCTGTCTTTATTAATTATGAAGAAGTCGAGCACATAGAATCGTATAAGTATCTTGGAGTAACTATTGACAAGTTAGACTGGAACGCCCACTCTATGATTCCTCTAAAAAATTGAACACCCATCTGTATTTTCTACGTAAATTAAACTCATTCCACATCGACAACACGCTCCTAAGCCTCTTCTATAAAGCGATAATTAAGTGTCTCGTTTGTATTGCTTTGATTGGTTGGGGAGGAAATGTAAACAAGAAGATGACAAGGAAAATCGACTCAATTATAAGGAAATGCAATAACATTTGTCAACCATCTAAAGATGAATTTATTGTACCTCTGTAAAACTCTAAGCAAAATTATATCGATAGTAAAAGATAAAAACCATTGATTGTACAACCATATAAGTTTCTCTGTACCCTCAGGTAAGCCTTTAAGCACCAAATGCAGACTAGAACGCTATAGAAAATCGTTCTTACCAACTGCCATTAAATTCATTTAACTGTTATTCATGCTTTCTTTTTTTACGGGCACATACTTCATTGCTTGTAAGTGTATGTTTTTTAAGTCAATGTACGTTCTTTAAAACTGATGTTCTTGTGTATGTTATTTTATTTTTTTGTGCATCTATGCTATGTTTCTTGCATTAACCAAAACAATGTGCCTCTTGAAAGGAGCTTTAAATAAAGCTTTATCTTATCTTAAAAAATTGGAATTCCTACAAAAATCAGAAAACTTGCATCCCTGGCCTAAGCATCGGTTGTTTAATGCAGGACTAAAGAGTTGAAGTAGTCTGATTGGTAAATTGCCTAGGTCTATGCTATTACTTTTTTGTAATACTGATAAATGAATGGTGCCGTAGAGATGGACAACATCACCTGTTGCCCTTACATTAGCATCGGCAAAAGCTAAATAAGCGATTTAACAGTTCAGTAATCTTCTCATATTATGATAAATTTGTGATACCGAATACACTAAAAAGGTTGCCCAGCCTGCAGGATTTCAGACTGGACATCTGGCTTGTGGGGCAAGCCAAACCCATTACATGTGTACATAGCCTGGTACACGCTTGTATTCTCTGCTTACATTTAACAAAGAAACCTGCACTGTGCATGTGCGTGCGCGCTGGTAATAAGCCTGAGGCAAATGAGGTGACTTCCATCACTCTATTTAATTCCACAAATAACACCAGAAAATTTGGTACATTTCAAAGCAAAATCGGGAAATCCTGAATGACGTATAAAATCTGTAAAATTCTGTATGTACCGCTTAAATGGGTACAAATAGGCAGGTCTGGTTACACATAATTATGCACACCAAAAAATATGGAAAAAATACACCGGCTCTGTGGCCTAGCGGTATGACATTCGCTCAGAGATCGGGAGGTGCAGATTAGATCCCCGGCCGAGTCAAAACCAAGGAATTTATAAAATTGGTGTTATCAGCTGATCCGCCTAGTGTCTGGAATTATGGATTTAGTGTTAAGTCTGGTCGGCCCTGTGTCAGGATAATGTGACGGGGTGGTGTGTGCAAGCCCTCCTTACATCACAGTGTGGCAGCACGCTTGCAATTGTCCCAAGCGCCGTCTCCGATATAACAGACGTTAAAATTCAAACAACCAACCAACTGCACTATAAAGCCATTTTGTGTTATTGAACCAAATGACAATAATTATGAGCAGTTACTCATTTGTTATTTTCAAATTCTTGGGGAAGATAAAAATGTGGATGGAAAACGAAAGATTTGACAGTGCTCAAATTGATAAAAACAAATGCTTTAAAATAGCAAAGAGAATTCATTAATACTTTGAAATAACATGAACCTACACCTAGTCTTCCTTGAGTCCGGGTTTCATAAAAAAAATCCGTTCAGCCGTTAAAGAGCCTTTTGCGACTAAAAATCAGAGAATTCTAGGATTAATAGATTCATATGAAGTGCTCAGATGAAACATTCCTTACCTCTTTCGAAGATTCCCCAACAACATTCTGAACAACACTCACTGTCCCCTTCACAAGGAAAAACAGGCTTGTGTCCTGGCATTTAAAAAAAAATTAAATTTTAACAACTCATCTTTTTTAATTTTCATAAACTTAAGAAAGTTTTAAAAGATGTCTGAGAATCATTGCTACACAAATCCAAAAGCCATTTTGAATTGAATCTGAAATACAGACCTGCCAACATATGTTAGGTTTCACTGGGATTAATATTTCAAAGTCCACAGTAATACTCAGGGATGTAAATGAGAAATGAAAAAAAAAAAGCTGAACATGGTGCAAGACTTTTTTTTATCATCTAGCTGTTTGACAGACTAGGAAACCCCTAGCAAGTCAAACTGAAATAGCTAATGAAACGTCCTATTATTGGTTGAAAAAAAGCATGTATAACTTTTCATCTAATTAAAATGCAGACCTTATATGCAAAAAAAAAATAAAACCTTTCAAAGGGTTTACCAAGGAACACAGTGAAAATTTTTTACAACCCCTGAATTTGACCGGTCATCGGGCAAATTGCGTCATGAAACAAACTTCTATCCTTAGACGTTTGGAAAATCAATATTAAAATACACTAATTACATGTATATACTTTAACATCCTGATTATTATATCATATACTAGCCAATCTGTTATTTATGTAATAATAATATACTTCATTGCAGCAGTTACTGTTGATAAACTTTGCTCTGTGGGGTCAGGTAGTGAGTTACCATGACATACAGCTTAAGTAGATTTAATGAACCTAAATCTAGTCTAAATGCTGTTTAAGTTAGAACTTTGGTTGGGTAGTGAGGTTATCATAAAGTTGGTCTATTTGTATTAGTTCTAAATATTATGTTCCTTAATCTAGTATAAAATAAGTCAAAAAGATACTTTGCTTAAAAAAGAACTGTCTTCTCAAGGTGATACTCTGAAGTACAAATCTAACTAAAATAGGTCTATTTCTTAGCTTTTAATTTTTTACTGTATTTAGCTGACATGTTGCTATGGTGAACTCGTTTGGTGCACTTTATAATTTTTCTTCATGGCAGCCTAGGTTGTAGATCTAAATCTACTAAACCTAACCCTTAATCAAGACTAGATCTAGCCCTGTCTAATATTTAAATCTTTTCTAAATGTAGATTAGATACATTAGTTTATTTTAGTACCGGACCACAGACGATTTAATGAAAAGCCACTCATGCCCTAAAAGATATTATTGTCGTACCATGTCGTACTAAACTACTATGAATCGACTGTCACGTTTTATTTTCATACCACTGCTCTATCTATTGTCGTACCATGTCGTACTAAACTACTATGAATCGACTGTCACGTTTTATTTTCATACCACTTCTCTATCTAGATTAGATTGCTGGATGTTCAAAAAACAATAAAATGACTGTATAGGCACCCTAAATGCAGATAGATGGCTTCTGCATATCTACCACCAGAAAGCTGCGAGCATAAAAAAGCCATACTCTGTTTCTGATGGCGGAGTCACTCCTATGCAGTTACCTTAATGTTAGCAAGTGAGTGCATACATGTGCTATGCACTGACCACAAGCATCAATCAGTTGGGTATGAGACCTAAGTAACATGAAGCACCGTGATACCTGCATTAAAATACCTGTCATGCGGGTATTTTGTCAAGGCATGACACCAGAGCTTGAAACTTTCCGAAGGCACGATGGAACTCTGCCCCCCCCCCCCCATCCCCAGATGTCACAAGAAATGCATCCACTCAAAGACCAGTCGGGTTTTTGCCGGGAGGCTCTGATAACCCGGCCTACCTGAGCCTCCTCCTCTTAATGGCCGGTGACGTCAAAAGAAATGCAGGTCCTTCTGACCTATGCAGCGTCTGCGGAAAGATAGTCGCAGCAGGACGCGTGGTACCCCAGTGCTCAAGCTGTCTTCACTGGGTTCACGCCAGATGCAGCGACCTTACATACCAACGCATCCGACGCCTTCAGCCTGACCACAACTGGTCATGCCCACCTTGCACACCTCGAAACCAATGCCCTCTCCCTCGCTCTCAGTCGCCTCCTACCCCTCCGACGTCTATGACACCAACCCCAACACCCACTGTGCCACAAGCCCCCACACCTACCACAAATCCAAAAAAGGGCTTCTTAAAACTAGCTCAATGGAACTGCCCAGGCCTTAACCAAGCAAAAAAGACCGAACTCAACTGGTTTCTCTCCAATGAAAAAATTGACGTGGTCTTCATCCAGGAAACAAATTTAAACAATGACACCAAATGCAATATCCCTGGGTATCTTGTCATCAAAACAGAGCGCACCACGGCCCGAAACATCAGAGGAGAAATCCTTGGAGGTGGAATTCTTACGGCAATAAGGTCAGGAATTCAGCACAACAGGGTAAATATGAACGTCCTTGCTGCCAACAACACCACAGAAGTCCACTCTGTCAATATCTTCACCAAAGAGACAACCATCAGAACCACCAACATTTATGTCC
>BMAT01007247.1:139680-162033 GCA_019649035.1 Elysia marginata
ATCGTGGTCTGTTTACCAAAATGCCCTAGGCTCTGACCACTTCCCCATTGTCATCGAGGTCGAAACATCATCTCACATCGCAACACCGAGACTGCGAAAACTGGCGTTTAAGAAAGCAGACTGGGCAGCCTATGAACTAGAACGCACAATATCCCTAAACGAAAATCAGACAACTATTTCAGAAAGTAAAAGTACGGACAAAGCCAACTCCATTCTTACACAACTCATACTAAATGCAGCCCGGGTGATGACGAAGTACACAACCAGCTACTCCAGCACCTGCCAGAAATAGGAAAACAGTCGCTACTCCAACTCTACAACCGCGTAAAGAACAGCGGGCAGTATCCGGCAGCATGGAGAAAGGGGACAATTATCCCAATTCTGAAAACGGGAAAAGACCCCTCGCAGATGGGATCGTATAGGCCGATTCAGTTGACAAGCTGTGTAGGAAAGCTCTACGAACGACTACTGAAAACAAGACTAAACCACTTGCTAGAAGAGGAGAAACTACTGAACCCGAGACAGGCCGGTTTTCGTTGCTTGAGAAACACAGAGGACCAGGTTACGAGAGTGACCCAGACCATTGTAGACGGCCTCAACAACTCAGGTCCCCAAAAACGAGGTATGAGGACGGTCATGGCCCTGATCGATTTCAGTCGCACATTCGACAGAGTGTGGGACACCGGACTCCTTCACAAGCTCATCCAACTCGGTGCACCATCATGCTTAGTGAGATCAATCAGGGCCTTTCTGACATAGCAGAGTACGTTTCGAGGGCAAAACCAGCCGCCATCTCAAATTTACCGGAGGCGTGCCACAAGGAGGAGTGCTGTCCCCAACATTGTTCCTCATATTTATCAACAATATCTCCACTAATCTCCCAGAAGGTATAGAGATCAGTCTATTTGCCGATGACCTCGCACTGCTAGTCCAACACGAGAATCTAGATGAAGCAGCCTCTCTTCTTCAACAAGGACTACAATGCGTAGAAGACTGGTCACTACAGTGGAAGATGACATTGATCGTTGAGAAATGTGAGGTCACCCATTTTTCAAAGTGGACAAAAGGAGCGACCTGCACAAAAGGAGCGACCTGGCGACCCACCGTCAAACTCCTCCGCCAAAACCTGTCATACGCATAATTCCCAACATTCTTGGGGGTTACCTTTGATAGGCAGCTTACCTTCAGGGCGAATCAAGCAGAAAGCTGCAAAAAGAATCAACACACTGCGCTGTCTTGCTGGGAAGTCCTGGGGGTCTGAAAAGAGAGACCTGCCATTGGTGTATCTGACATACATCAAAATGGCCATTAGTTATGTGTACAATGCCTGATATCCGTGCATGTCCAAGGAAAATCGCCAGAAACTGGAGGTGACCCAGAGGGGGATGCAGCAAGAACCATAACTGGGTGCACAAAGAACACCAATTCCAAGCTCCTCATCAATGAAGCCGGACTGCTGCCGCTCTACGTCGAGTCAGACATTGCCCAGGCAACTGCCTATGAAAGATGCCATTGACTTCCAGGTGATGACCCACTGAGAGAAATCGCTGAGAACCCGGTCAGACGAAGACTCAAATCACTCGGAACATGGAGGGAAACCGGGAAATCAAGTGCCGAAGACAGTGGACCAGAAGACCTACCTCGCGAGCGTCTGATCCCTGTCCCAGACATCCCGCCCTGGATGATCCCTGACACCTTCTCCTGTAGCCCATCGCTCATGACCTCAGTATCAAAGACCGACCCTCCGGAAGCACAGAAAGCAGCAGTTGAAGAAACTATGAAATATTTGGCAAAGCCAGACATAGAAATCTACACTGATGGTTCAGCAATGGATGGCATCGACTACCTCGACGGAGGGATATCGATCAGATACCCAAATGGGGAAAAAGAAAGCATGAGCATCGCGGCAGGAAGACATGGCAGCAGTTTCAGAGCAGAAGCAATGGCACTGACGACAGCACTAAGATGGCTTGATGTGGGGGAAAAGTGCGGTAACCTGCTCATTCTAACAGACTCACAAGCCCTGGTCCGCAAACTAGAAAGAGGCGCGGAAAAAAGCATAAGTGAGCTGCAAAAAGAGACCTGGAGGCTTATATACAGAGTGGCAAGGAGGGACAACACACGACTACACATTCAGTGGATACCAGGCCACTGTGGAGTGGAAGGCAATGAGGAGGCCGACCGTCTCGCGAACCAGGGACAGATGCTGGATCAGTTCGACACGGCAATCGATTTTGCATCTGCAAAGAACGTTGTAAGAAAGCACGTCCTTAAGACGGTATGGGCACCTCAGAACGTTCACGAGAGCCAGCCTACCGGTATCAGACCACCGCCCAGAAGAGACAAGGAGAGTGGCCTAACCGGGAGAGAGCGTGTTGTCCTGGCCCAGCTTCACTGCAACGAGAAGAGTCCAATACTCCAGCAGTACCTCTACAGTTCCTGTGCAGCCGACAGCGAAGCCTGCCTCACTTGCGGGGCGAGCCCAGACAACCTGGACCATGTGCTGAAGGAATGCCCAACAGGCGCCCCGTACAGAGACTCCCTGCCAGAAAACCCCAGAGATGCCCTGTGGACTGACCCGGTGCGGGTCGTCGAGCTCCTGCGTGCCTGCGACAGGATACCTGTCACTCCGATCGTATAGCAAAGGACTGGCAAAAACAAGAACAATTGTTTACCCCCCCCCCCTTTTCAACCACATGATTTACGTTTTCCATTTTATTTCACATGGGAAAAACTCTAGCTGACTTGAATCTTTGTAAATTTGTTTTTAATTTCCCAAATACAGTCGACTGCACTTAAGTGAACGCTGCATAAGTCGATTTTCAATCAAGTCGATCTTTTTCCTTGGCCCCTCCCCCTTCGGATAACAAAAATATACGCACTAGCACATAAGTCATTTTCATATAAGTCGATCTTAAAAAGCTCATGCTGCAATAGATATGACGATATTCCTTAGCTCCAGTCCTTCTGAACCACACTAAAGCTAGACAGATTGAGTCTACACCAGACCCATCGCCGTGTAAAGATCCAAGAGAACCTGACTTGAATCTTTGTAAATTTGTTTTTAATTTCCCAAATACAGTCGACTCCACTTAAGTCAACGCTGCATAAGTCAATTTTCAATCAAGTCGATCTTTTTCCTTGGCCCCTCCCCCTTCAGATAACAAAAAATATACGCACTAGCACATAGATCGATTTTCATATAAGTCGATCTTAAAAAAGCTCATGCTGCAATAAATATGACGATATTCCTTAGCTCCAGTCCTTCTGAACCACACTAAAGCTAGACAGATCGAGTCTACACCAGACCCATCGCCGTATAAAGATCCAAGAGAACCTTCGGAGACAATAACCCAACCCGAGTCGCGGTAAACAACCCTGAAAGCAGGAGACAATAAACCTCTAAAATCGCACTATTACATCAGTCTTTGTAATCATCAGTGCTGAAAGGTTTACAGGTGTGGCTATGCGTAACCCACAAGACTAGGATGATTGAGTAAACAAAGTGTCTAGACAACACGTTTCTCTTTCTGTCTGACTGGTCAAAGCTTCCTCCCTCCCACCCCTCTCTCACCATAAACAAGCTAAGCTTGGATTAGTGGCACAGCTGGAGCCATCTGGCCTGTGTAGGTGGGTGTGACTCTGGAGGAATGTGTGATATCTATCACTATCACATTGCAGTTATGTTTATCGCAAAATGACTGGTCTCGTGTATTATGAGGCACACGCTCTGTGTTCCAGATGCGTTATGCCTTGAGGCCAATTCAGATCTACGTGTTAACTGTGGTTTTAACTGCGCCAACTCATGCCATCCACACTAGAGGTGAAACTTAAATGCCAATCTGTCAGCGCGTGAAGGGCTGCCTCGAGCGCATGTGTCGCCTCGAGTGCTTTAAGAACTTTGAAGCACACACACGTTATCATTAAATTTAATCATTAGTCCTTGATTGCTCTTGGTCTTGGATAAGTAGCAAATCATTATAATACCAAAGCTTTGGTACATAGATCTCATCGGCCCCGCAACCTGAAAAGCTGGATGCTTTGACTTTCTTCAACTCTTTTCTGAAAGATGTCCGGAGGGTGTTGATTTTTTTTTACTATGGTTTCTTTTGTAGCTTCACGGTCAAATGTGCGCACAAATTCCAATATTTTCTATTGTACGCACGTTCTTTTTGTAACCGATTGTTGTACAGTGGTGATTTAATTTTCCACAGAGATTCCTCTGTTCTATATAATTCGATAAATTCTGAAATATGTGAATGAGACCAAGAATCCATGGCGAGATTTAGCTACTACTAGTCTACTACTAGCTAGATCTAGTACTGTCATTCAACACACTGCACATTCATTACCACCACTGCACTATTGTGTGCTGGGCACGGAAAAACCACTGGCAAAACAACATAGGCCTATATAAACATAATTAACGAAAAAAACATTGGGAAAAAATAAGCAGTAAATCGAGATCTGTACGCGTAGACTTTATTAATCTTGGCACGCTGAATTAAAAAATCTAATTATTTTTAATATCAGAGTGATATTTGTGGTTTTAATGCGTCTTAAAAATCCTCTCGGCTCAAAAAGATCAAAGGGAAGCCGACAGACAGCGTCAAGCCCAGAATAATATTAAGCATGCTTGATGTTGATTGGAAGTCAGCCGATTTGTCAAAAGTTGTACGGGGAGCTTCAAAAAACCTATCCACACCTTCCATTCGGCAGCTCAAGCGGCACATTCGGTAAACCCACCAATACACCTCTTGAAAGTTTGTAGATCTGGATTGGCCTTTACAGGATTGAATCTGACTGATAGAAGCCCCTCCCTAAATTACCTAGTTTAATGGATATTTTTTTATTAAAATGAGTGAAAAATATAAAAAAAAAAATAAATAAACAACATCAACAACAACAAAATAAACAGCAAATACTCAGAGAAAATTATACAGATGAAGACCTTATGCTCAAATTTTTAATCAAGGGAGATAACCCAGCTATCTTCACTTAAGTCAATCTTAGTAGTTATGTCCCCTGGAATTCGACTTAAGCAGTGTTGACTGTAAAAAAAGGAAAGAGAGAGATAAAAAAGAACGAGAGACTGAAAGAGAGAGAGAGAGAGAGAGAGAGAGAGAGAGAGAGAGGGATAGATAGAACAAAAGAGACAGAAAGGGGGAGGGTGGAAAGGGTGGAGAAAAAGAAGAAAGCCATCCTCCTGATATTCGCAGAGGGGATGGACAGAAAAACTCAAGGGCGAAGAGGTTCAGGAAAGTTTGACAAAAAAAAAAAAACTTTGGGAGGGAAGAGAGAGAGAGAGAGAGAGAGAGAGAGAGAGAGAGATTGAATTGAAACGATTGAAGCATGGAATAGAAACTAGAAAAAGATAGCAAGAGATAAGTAGAAAAAAGGGAGGAAGCGCAGCTGAATGAAATCGGAAAAGGTGAGCAAAACTGGTGAGTTTCAGTTTCATGGAATATTTTTCCTGGAAAAAAAGTTCGGCACGGTTAACGCAGTGATACATTAATTTTGATGTCATATAATAGAACCAACGCCTAGCCTAGTAATACCAAGGAGAAACCATTCTTTTTCGTTTGTTAGATCTAGATCTAGCTTTTGTTTTTAAGCAGTGCCCACATGCACGATACTACATGTACTTGTCTGAGTGTATGAATGAGTGTGGAACAAAGTTACGGTCATGTAATAATTATAACCTAGGCTAGTGGTAGCCTATGTTTTATGAGTGCTATAATGAAGCAAATTGCGTTTCCGCGGATGTATAATAATGAACTGGGCGGCGGATTATTTTTTGACGATCATCGGAGATATATATCCGGTTACCGCGAATCAGATATATATGGATTTTTAACCAGGGTTCTTGGCACTGCGACTCATTCTGGAAAATGGATTTTTAACCAGGGTTCTTGGCACCACGACTCATTCTGGAAAATGGTGCGATACCATCCGAGGGCAAGCGTGACATCCCTGCCTCGTTTTGCCTCAGAGTGTATCCGCGCCTTCCGCCGATTTCGCTAATTTCGATTTTCATATGCCAACAGGCTAGTTTACCGTTTGCTCTGCAAACCGCGGCTTGCAGTTCAATAACCGCGATTTCGGCGAGAACCGCGGAGCGGATTTTGTGAATCTTTAGCTACAGTGAAATTTTGCGGATCCACGGAAAACTGTGATCCTTGGTTTATGTTGGGGATATTCCTGATTATCCACACAAGCTTTCAAAAAAAAGAACTTCACAAAATAAAAGTTCTGAAACCATCAAGCCACAAAATAAGTATACAACTGCAGTTGTAGGCATAATGGCACGAAATATACTTGGCTGCTACTTGAACTAGATCTAGATTCTACATCTAGACTAGATCTAGGGCCTATGATATCTAATCCTAATCCAGATTTGATCTAGATCTAGATTAGAACTGAAGTTGAGAAAGCTTTTAAAATTATAGTGAAAGATCAAGTGGTCTCTGAGGTCTAGATTATAGATCTAGACTGCGCTTATTTTAGCCTAAATCACAATCTCAGAGTGAGAAACTGAACAAGAGATATGACCTAATCTAGATCTAGGTCTAAAATTGAGACCTTAACCACTTGACAGCGTAATTAAAATTGTTATTTGTGTTCAAATTGGTTAATAAAATTAGTTATTTAAAAGAAAAATATATATCATTATAAACGTCTATATCTTAAAAAGGACTGGTTGGAAGGTTATAAAAGTATACATTTTCTGAAAGTAGAAACGTAAAATTAACCATAGATGTAGACTAGATTTAGATCTCGAGTCTAGAACGCATCAAATTAAAAAAAAAAACGATTTATGGTGTCAAACAAAACTAAGCCCTAAATTCCCTATTGATTTAGGTAGAGCAATTTCCAGAATAAAAAAGAGCTACCAAAAAAAAATCTCACCCAGAAGAACCTAAAATCAATTACTAAAGTTTGAAACAGTCAGAGCTTCAAAGTCTGCAATACTCGCATCAAAACTTGCAAATCAAAAGAAATACTATTAAACAAACATCACTTATCTTCATCAGAACCTAGGTCTACGTCAGAAATTTCCTCCTCACTTTTTTCACCGAAATTGTCTTCTAGATTGCTCATTTTCCACTTCAAATGGCTTGAAACAGGCTCAAAATTATCAAAGCAACAAGGGAGTCGCCATTTGCAATCTGAATTGGTTGGCCAGATTTTTACGGCTTTGTTAACCAAGCGGTATTATGAACAGATGAATTCGGCCGGTTCGCGATCAGCTGGCGGCGGACGAAATCGGCCGCCTCGCAGCCAAGTGGTTAATTTGTATTAGATTCAGAATCTATTGAATCAAAGCTTAATATCTAGACTTAGCCTGTTAGGTCGATCTTAACTTATGGAATGGTAAATATTCAATTAAAAATTAGCTTCAACTAAGCTTGTACGTCCTGAGTGATCTCATTTCAAAAGGCCTCTTGACAATCTAGATCTAGACTGGATGCTAGACGCACATGGGAGGCTCAAAACGAAAATAGACCTCATATTTTCAACTAGCCTAGAATTAGATATCTTCAAACTGATTTATAGGAAAGCCATAGGCCTAGGGCTAAAATTGTTATAACTAGTCTAAGTTTTTTTTTTAGTCTAGTCGCTAAATTTTCACATCGGCATTAATAAATAATTGTCTTATCTTATCTTAAATTTAGAATAACCTACATTGTGCTGTTAACATATCTAGACACACACAATTTAACTGGATGTTTTCCTTTTAATATCTGGTAAAATTCTGGTCAGTAAAAATTGCTTTACCAAAGAATTTCTACGATAAGATTATCTTTATTTGTTGTTTTTTTTCATTTTTTGTTTAATTAAAGATTCTTTCAATTTTATTTTACTCATTGATATAAACAAACAAGATTCTCATAAAACCAAAACTGATTCTTCCCCTGAAAACCTAAACACTCACCTGGTCTCCCTGCTTGCAGAAGATGGTTCCAGAACGGACTTTCTTCAAGGTGAGTCGGTCCTTGAGCAGACTGGGGTCCTAGTAGAAGCCGTAGCAATCAGCACAATTATCACATTGCCAAATTTCGATATGAATCTTACAAATATAATGAAGTTATGCTTTAAAAGTTACCTTTGGATTTTTAAAGGAAGTAGTGATTCAGTCCAATTTTGATATTTTGAGCTCCGGGGGGGAACAATACTTAGCAAGAAATTATCCAAAGATCAAACATTCAGTGCACATTACAAAAGAAGAATAAAATCTGTAATCTGGATATAGTTTGAATTAAGCATATCTGCAGAAAAAAGCTTTGAGTTAAGTGGACTCCACTGTAATTTGAATGTCTAATATGCTCTACTTTTTAAAGATTCTGTGTTGCTGTCTACTATTCACAAGATCTTAGGTTTGGACCTACAGTCAGGACATCTTTTTTTGCTTCCCTGTACCCACTCAGCACAAATAGATAGCTAGGGAATTTCCTAAGTCTTGTTAGAAATTATGGCAGCCAGGAAAGTGATGACAAACTACATCACTGTGTTCTGAGTCAAGAATAATGAGGACTTTACTTGAGTTCTCTAGTGCAAGTATAGAACATGCATTACTTTACTGAGTTGATAATGTATATACTCATAGAAAACAAAGTCATTAAATGTATGCAGTTTGTGTTGCTCTACATTATTTAAAAAAGAAAAATGTTGTGATCTTCGTCATTTTACAGAAGTTTTCACAAGTCCAGCCCTTAAGTATCTTGGTCTTTAAATAATAACATTGGAGAAAACTAACACACATTTATCTACACATGTATACAACTCTTGAGAATCTGACCTTCAGTCCAAGAATCTGCACCAGATCTTTGGACGCCAGGCTCAGAATATGGCTCTCATCTGGTAGTTGGCGAGAGCGGTAAGCAGCTGTCTGACTGCTGGGCTGTTGAGAAAAAAAAACAGCTTTGTTCACATATGCAGAGATACCACTCAAAATTTCTGAAAACCTTGGGAGTATGTTCACGCATTCATAAACTGATACAAAATATGTCATTTAGGGGCTCTGATTTGTCATAGTTGATGGGATCAATCTTGATCAAATTTGTATGTTCATGTGGTTTCTCAGGCTTTAAAAAATGGGAAATAACAGGAAAAAATGGCATTCTTGAGGATGGCTATGGTTAAGAATAGAGGACGAATACACTTAATGCTGGAAGTTTTGTTTTTTTTATATTACTGCTTTTATTATTTTTTTTTTTTGCTAACTAACAAAACTGTTAATGCAAAACTTTGGAAATATCTTTTTAGCCCATTCACACAGTTTTGGAATAATTGACACCCCGCAAGGATATTTAATGTGTACTTAGCAGGGTCAAATTGAGTATTATGACTTGAAATTTTTACCTATAGTAAACACTGTTTACAAGTTTGTTTTAGAGAAGTTTCCTCACAAGACCATTTTGAGTGGAATTCAAAAGTTCAAGGAATACAAAAATGAGTGTGTCTGAGATAAAACAAAAAATTGTGTGATACATGTATTACTTGACAGCTTTGTAAGAGTAAAAAAGTGTTGGCTATTTGGCTATAATTATTTGGCAAAACAGTGAGTGGGGATTAGAGTGATGATAATGATGAGAGTGACAATACAATACCAACAGTATGAGGTTGTAAATCTGCATCCGAGGATTCAAAGCATCTGAACATATGGTTTGTTCCTTCACCAGAATCTAGCAAATGAGCCATCCTCACAAAAATTATAACCAGTCAGTGCACAGATTGGACATTAAGTAAAATTTGTATCATTGCTGTACACACTCAGCCTGGTCTGTCCTTATAAACATTAATGGTCAAAAGTTAGGTAAAGATGTCAGGTTCCTTTTCTTTTCTTCTTAAAATCTTTCATGGATAACAAATGAAATCATATGTCTTGCATTCTGTCCAAATGGGTCGTAAGTCGAATGGCTTAGTTTTGAGATGTAGGTTTCAAAGTTTAGTACATGTTCAGAAGTCAAATTTTTTTTATTAGAGATAATGAGACTAGAACCATTTCTGGACAGTTTTCATACCTGATTTATGTTTAATCTATATATGTTCTATGTGTTAATTTTAGTGTGTATGGTTGCTAAGGTCTCTACAACTTTATAGTCGTCTAAACTCTAAATGAAATTTTCTCCTTTTTCTGAAAATTCAAAAGACCCTGCCGACTTCAAATGGCTATAACATCATACACAAGTATGATAGAGCTTTTCTCTTTGTTGTACAGGGTTGCCAACAAAGGAGAGGTGATGACCAGGAGGGCTTTTTGAGGGCTATTCGAGGGCCTTTTAAAAGGGATTGAGGCCTAAACCTGCAGATTACCTGTATGTGGCTATGGGCTAAAACACCTTAGCTCCTGCAGTAGGCCTATTAAGTTATCAAACTTTAATTTTTCACTTCCTGGCAACTATGAGAAAAGTAATAGAACCCTAAATTTCCATTAACACAAAAAATCTAACACCATAAAATGTGGGCAGTTTGCTGTTCAGAAGACTAGCAAAATAGCAGAAAATTAACTTGTTTAAGTTTAAAGCTTTGATCAAATAGATATCTAAACATTAAACCAGTTTTTATAAAAGATCTATTGACTCAAAACCAAGTTTTTAGGGTAAAAAGTAAGAGAGAAAATATTTTACAATAATCTTACATTAATGCTTTTTAGGTGCATCATGGAATCAAAGCTGGGACTTGTATCAAGACATAATGTTTATAGACTATTCAAACCAAATTTCTTAATTTTTCAAGGACTTTTACCAAAGATTTATTTTGGAGTAGAGTAAGCTAAAAGATATGGATTGTCAGTTTCAAGGTGTTGTTTTCCAGTAGCGACCCTTTTGACTCAAAGAAATGAGGTCTACGGGAAGCAGTAAGGAGGGCTATTTGAGGGCTTTTTGAGGGCTTGGTGGCAACCCTGGTTGTATGTAGAGAAAATAAAAGCTTTTCTGTGATATCAATATCTGACTATCTTCCAATTTTGACAAGACTCATTTGCACTGGTTGCAAGACATATCAAAGGAATAACTGACTTCTCCAAAATGTTCCCTCACCTAATAAAATCAAAATGCATGTGAAACTGATAGAACTTACATCAGTGGACCAGCGCCTGGCCCTTGGTGGAGATCCACTCAACACAATGCTCTTGTCATCTGTGATGGACACTCTTGCCCGCATCAGTGCTTGATCAAAGTCTGATAGCTGGTCGCTCGTCTCACCCATCAACATACTCGCTGATCAAATCCATACAGAGGGTTCAAAAGATTAGCCAATTCTTCACAATAGGCAATCGGAGTATCCAAAAATTAAGAGTGGATTGAAAAAAGTATGTAGCACTAGCAGTATCACAAAATGAACCAAATTGCTGGAATATCCAAACTGAGAAAATTGGTATTTTCTATGAAAGGGTCAGCATTTGATATTTTAAAAATTTTTTCTACATATTGAAAGTTCGCAATATATTTTAACACATACAACCAAAAAGACCATTGAAATTATGGATGGAAATAGATATTACTTGTTAAGCCAACACATACGGTGGCACATTTTAAAATCAATTTCTTCTCCATCTAAGCTGATATGGATAAGAAGACAATTATTAGTTCTCAGCCAGTCATAGGCAAAAAGTGGAATCAAAATTTGCTCAAGAATTTGCTTTTGTGGGTGACAATATTCAGAGGCTGGGTGCGCAGATTGTAAAAAAGAAAAATTATGGAGAGCTGAACAAAAGAAACCTGGTGTTTCCTTTTTATTGTATTTAACTCTCTTCCTTCCCTACTGTTTTAGGAGTCGAATATAAATATGAGAGTCTACTTTTTGTATAGCAGCTTTTAGCAAGTGCAACTTTTGAGAGTCTGAAGTGTCATATACCGTTTTGATGGGAAATGAATGGGCTTTCATTTCAAATGTTGTTTATCATATTATCTCATCATTTTACAAAACTATGACCTTTTTGTTACTAAACATAGATTTGCCACACCCTAAAATTAGATGATGAAAAAAACCATTAACCTAAGAAAAAAAAACACTTCACCTTGGTCCAGATCAATTTTTTAAATCTAAAAATCTCATTCTTGATTTTAAGCTATTTTTTTAATGGACAGTAATGATTTTTACCATAATAACTGCATGCAGGATGGCAACAAGAAAACTACATTTTTGGGTCTAATAACTCAAAACAAAATTAAATAATTATTTTTCTGTTGATTTATCTATATCTATAAATGAGGAGCGCATGAATATAAAAAAACGCGGCCGTAGAGTCCTCCTAGACCGCTTACAATAAAAGCGTCACATGTGTTTAAAATGCCTTTAAAAAAGCTGTATATTTCCGTAAAAGGGTCAAAAATCAACAATAAAACACGACAAAAAAAAAAATATCCATTGTTTTTATAAGGAACTATTTTCTTTTCCGCTTCTTTACTTCCGTCTTCTCGGAAAGTTGTTGTGAAGTGACGTCAAAATTAGTGAAAGGTTTGACTTCAAGAGGTGATTGTGATTATCGCCTTTAAATTTGATTTTGTTATGAAGTTTAATGTGTCAAAAATCCTTATGAGTCCAGATTCGATTACACGAAGACAAGGAACAATCTGATCTAGATTCTAGATCTAGCACGAAGACAGGGAAGAAAATTCTGCGACCCACTCTGCAGTGAACCAACTTTACTCTAGATCTAGATATGTAGGACTAGAAAATATGGAATCTAACGTATTAGATCTAGATCCAAATTAGATTCAAGACTTTTTACTGTATATGATCTAGAAAATATGGAATCTAACATTATCAAGAACTGGCAGCTCTGTTATTTGTTACTTTTGATACAATTACAAGAGTCAAGCAGGTTGATCTATATTATCTAGACAACCACAGCAAAACAAAAAACAAAAATATTTTTAATGCAGCCACTTGGTTAATTTGGTTTATTACATTTAATCAATGTGTCGGTCCGAAGCCCCTTGAATGCAGACGGAAAATATTTTTTTTGAAAAGTTAGGATGTTTTCAATATCACATTATCAAGCACTGTTAAAAAGAATGATATCACCGTAAAAGAAAAAGAATATTTTTAATGCAGCCACTTGGTTAATTTTGGTTGATTCCAAATTAATTATGTATCAGTCCGAAGCCCCTTGAATGCAGACGGAAAATATTTTTTTTTGCTTTTCAAAGTTAAGATTTTTAAAAAACTTCCATCTACAGGTAATTTTTGTAATTACTCTGTTCCTTTCAGCATGTTTTTACCTCATTCCCTTTTTTGTTTGCTTCATTTGTTAAGTTTTGTTTGGTTTTATTAAGACCGATATGCCCTATCTTAGCAAACAGTCAGAGGTAAATAAAATTTTTTGCAACAGTAAGAAAAAAAAATTTCATATCATACAAGTCAATCATCTTTACTTCTACTTTTCAAACTGATAATTTTGAGTTAAATGGATAAAGGAAAAAAATCTTATTTTAGAACATTTAGTTTCTGTTTCCCTTTCTTTTGAACGGGTCTGCCAGCTTGTGGGGGTATATTTAGCTTCTATTCTTGATACGAAATAAGTTTCCCCTTTCATCCAATGGCAAATAGTTAATTTTTTCGCTGATGACATCATCAATCACTGGTGATCAAAATATATAGAAGAGGAAGGAAGAGTGTTAATGTGTTCCAATGAAAGGGAACAAATGATGCAAAACCACAGGAAAGAACAATGCAACAATATTACTAATAAAATGTTATTTTAGAGAACCCAAGACCACTTACTGAGTTAAACAGGGCATTTAAGAACATCTTGTAACAGCTGGATTTTTTTTTTTAAGTAATGGCAACCAAGAGATGCCATATACTATATTTTAAAACAAATAGAGAAAATTTTCGCCAACCGCTGGTCTATAACAATAGCCGGACGCTGTCAACGTCCAGTGCACCATTTTATATCTACGGTTGGATGCTGCCAGCTTCCAATGTATAGTAATAACTAAGAAGGGGAGAACAATGATGTATGTATAAAACTATGATAGTAGATTAAACTTCTGAGAGAAGCTAAATTTAACTCTTTTAGCAGTTTTTGCAGCAATCTAGAAGTTACAACCGTACATATAGAAAAATTACGCGCAGAAGTATGAGATAATTACATGGTTAGAGTTAAGAAAATGGATAAAAGGCCCATACTTTGTGTTGATAGGTAGGATAATGCATCCTTCTCAGGACATGCACCAAAATTTGCTAATTTTGAGGTTAAACCATGGAGAAATTTTTTTTTCCTCCTTTTTACTTCTTTTTTTTATACATGCTAATTAACCAGTGACTTGCTGAATAGCAAAATATTGACCTACACTAGGCCTACTGCAGAGAAGTGTTTTCGCGGACATAAGAGAGCCATGACGTCATGTCTCATTCAGCTGCAAGTCAAGTAGGTCTAGAATATCTAAAGTTATCTCTCAGCTGCTCTAAAAACATTGCAGAACAAATTACTAATTTATAATCATCTAATATCGGCAATTAAGTAAAACCTTGCTAGATTTATAGACTCTAATCTAGATCTAGATGTTTGTTTCCAAGATTCATCTTGCAGAAGAAACTCATGGTCTAGGACCAAAAGAAAAGGTGGGAGATAAAGAGACAGACAGACATGTAAAAACAAAGCGAGAGACTAATAGAAAAATGAGAGAGAGAAAGAGAGAGAAAGAGAGAGGTTAGGTTAGGTTGCTTGAATTTTAACATCTCTTTTTAACTACAAGGTTATATCAGAGATGGGGCTTGGGACAATTGGAACCATGCTGCCACACTGTGATGTAAGGAGCGCTTGCATACACCCGCCCAGTCACATTATCCTGACACCCGGCCAACCAGACTTAGCACTAAATCCATTATGCCAGACACTAAGCGGATTAGCTGCTAATACCAATTTTAACATCCTTGGTTTGACTCGGTCGGGGATCAAACCCACACCTCCCAGTCTCTGAGCGAGTGTATTATTGCTAGGGCATAGAGCTGGTGAGAGAGAAAGAGAGAGAGAGAGTAGAGATGTGAACTTTGATAAAGACTAAAAGAGGAAGATTAAAACTGTTACAGACAGACATGTACAAACAAATATAGGCAGAACGAGCTGCATTAGAAACTCATGGTTTTGGGCCAAAAGAGAAGGTGGGAGAGGAGGAGACACTCAAGTACAGAGATGCAAAGACAGAACAACAGAGAAAGAGAGAGAAGGTGTGAAAAATGATCTAAAAGAGGATAAAACGTCGGAGCAGATGACCTCAAACTTGGAAGGGTACATTAACTGTTGTTGTTAAGCAAATCAAAATTCAATCAGGGAAAGGTCCATAGGGGCAGCGTCGCAGAGTGGTTAGTGCTTCGGACTCAAGGTCTGGAGGTTGCGGATTCGATTCCCGACAATGCTTTGTTGCAATTGCCTTGGGAAAGCAATTTACCCTAACTTTCCCCAGTCCACCCACCTGTAAAATGGGTACCCAGCTACAGGCCTCAAATGTACTGGTCTACTGGGGCATTAGTGGCGCTGCTCTGTGGCGACACAGTTACGCTGGGTAACAAAGACAAATTTCCCAAAATGGATAAATATAGTGTATAAAAAAATTTTTTAAAAACTTTTTTTGACATTTAAAACCTTAATACGCTCCAAGCTTTAGATTCAAAGCTTAGGCATCTAGCCATTATTAAATTTTCAGTTTAATCTTTCCACACAGGCCATCACTTCCTTCAGATTATCTAAACCATCAGAAGACCAAGGGCTCAGTTGGTTAGAGCGACATAGGGTTGCCACTGATATTCAGTGATTGCTTAAGAGGGCTTTTTGAGGGCTATTTGAGGGCCATTTGAGGTAAAATGAGGGCCCAATCCCAAACAAAGAAGGTACTGAGCGGACGAAATATGACTAAATAAGCAACAGTAGTCACATACTGTTATGTAAAAATCATGAAAACTTTAATCGAATTGACAGAAACAACAAGAAATGAGAAAAAGTAATAAAAAAACACCTACTTTGTAACGATAAGCAAAACTTATTGCTCATGTCAAAGCTTTTCTTGCATAGAGGAACTAAATCTTGCAAAATTAAACAATGAACTGGTGTACTTATTAGATAGCTACATCTATAATTATGTTGAGCTAGGCGAGAGGATTCTACATGGAAAGAGAACATTTAGTTTTGAAAAAAAAAAATAGCACAGTAAGATCCTTATTAGGGATCAATCTACCATTTCAGATTCGGTGCATGATGATGCTCTATCATATTCATATGTGTTATTTTATGCTATTTACTTACTCTCTTTTATGACTCTCTAACAAGTTATTGTTTGGCTCAGCACAGATCTAGATCTAGGTCATGGGTACATTGGATCAACTGGTCCTTAAATATGAGTTTTTACTGTGAATTTGTGACATCATTGCATTCTATGTCTCCAGCAACTTTTTTCACCATGATGCTCTAGTCCTAATCGTTCACAATAGAATTAGAATCTACCGATGTTTATCTTGGGTTTGATAGGCATAGTATCAGGATTCTAGTCATTGAGAAATGTAGATCTAATTTAAGTTTGCACACGTCTTCATCAAACAATAGTCTATATTTGAAACTACATATAGATCTACGCTTGGTTAGTACTTTCTTCTTTCCCTGTTTATTGTCTATAGAGTACCATCCTCAAATAGTTACTGGAGTTTGTCCTAATTATGTCTATGGACTTGTAGGCACACATGCACTTTCAGTTTTCCTTTCAATTCAGTTTCAGCATTTTTTTCATTAGTTCGGTTAGCACAGCCTTGACATTTTTTTTTCAGGGCAAGGCTACAATGCCGTCCATGCACAGTATGGCCACACGCCTTAGTGATCCCCACCCCCGATCTGTATGGTTACTAATAGTCGTACAGTAGTCATCAAACAATAAAACAATAAAGAAAGGCACCTTTAGATACAGATAGGTGGCTTCTGCATCTCTACCATCAGATTATTGCGAGCATACAAGGGCCACGCTCTAAAATCTGAGGCGGAGTCACTCCTTTCTTATCATTCTATTGTTCCAATGTGAACACAGCATGCACATCCCTATGCACTGACCACAAGCATCAATGGCATAGACTCGGGTCTTGGACCACAGGAACATGAAGCATTGTGGTCTTGACCTAATAAGTTTAACTTCAATATCCTACAGGCTGTGATACGGCTACTCGGAAAAAAATGTGCACAATGATAAAAAGAAAATCGGAAACGGGTTACGTTCACTGGCTGCCAAGCCACATGCCTACACAACGCACTTCCATATTACTTGACCGGTTAGTAGTACACAGTGGGTCGACGCGACGAAACATTGTATCGGACCACTTCAATATTGGGCATCTTTGGGCACAAAACGAAACATTCTGAGTAACCTTGACCTAGGCTTATCAACACACCGTAGTTTTACGGCAATTTTTCTCGCGCCACCGTAATCACGGGCAAACCCTAATGTTGGCAGGTCTGTTTTTTAAGAAGGGGCGTAAACGACCATTTTAACTACTATCGAACAACAACTATTAACCATAATAAACACTATTCTTTATAATACTCTATTAATATTGATAGATATCGAACCGAATTTTTTTACGCCTGTCGCAAAATCAAACCAGAGTACACAAAGATATCGGCTAAAAACGAAAGTCTGTCGGGAAAATGTCTCGAGGAGGGCTGAAATGATCGGTAAAGAGGGCGATTAGAGGGCTATTTCAAGCTTTGGACCTCCAAGAGGGTGTTTGGCGGGCTTTTTATGGGAAGGCGCCTAATACGGGCCCGGAGGCAACCCTGAATAATGTGAACGTTGAGGTGTGCGAATGTAAGGGGTACAATGCCCATAATCGCCAGCTTTTTTTTTTTTGAAAATTCCCCTAAAAGCGTTAGTTCTAGGCTCTTTTTTTAATCAAATGAACTTGGCTATAAAGTTAAATGTATTTTTTTAAATTTACAGCATTAACTTTATTTAGATGAACATCATGGGCAGTAAAGGGTCTTTTGAGTGGGGTCAGCGATTCTAATATAAGGATTTTTTTTTTCTGCAACCAGCCTCAATCGATCAGATATCATGTTTTCAACTTCCATTAGATCTATCTTTGCTTAAATCCGCAAAATTCGCAGGTATTTCACTAATTATAAAATAGAATGTTAATATATTTATGATTGAACAGTTTCTCACAGAAATAAGCCATTCAAAATATTTGAAAAAGAGATTTCAGAGAGGTGCTTCGACTAAAACTATTAAATTTTAAATATGATTATTTAATTTTTCAAACGTCTTGAAATGCAATCATTTAAAGGTTTGAGTCCTGGTTTGGCAGGTTATCGACAAGTTCTTGAGAAAAGCTTTTTTTTTCTTCATATAATTTTTTGCCTTGTTGACATTAGCCCTTGTAGGGCCAAGAATAGAAAATTTGAAATTATTTTGCTGATCATCATACATTGAACCTTTAACCTTATGAGGAAACGTTAAAATGCTCATTATTAAACAAAATGAATGGAAAAAGAAAGAGAATAAGCCATAGGATTTGTACCAAATTGTTCAAAATGTTAAGCTTTTTGAGAGTAACCCAGTTAATAATAATAATTATATATAATTATATATAAACATAATAATAATTGTAATTACCTACAGGCAGTGAAAGATCAGGTCAGTATGAAAGCTTGATATGCTTTAATTGCCATTCCATTTATGTGGATGAGTTCCTTTATAACTAGGACGCCAAATGATAATGGGGGGAAAGAGAAAATGAGCCAAGCATTGCTTCTCACCTAAGACAAATATCATAGAAACAAGCTGTGCAACATTTGTATGATAGAAATGGTAGAACAAAACCAAAAATTGTTCATAATTGACAAAAGCAAGAAAAAGCCAGAAAAGGTTCAAAAACTGAAGATCCAGCTTACCTGTATGCCAAAAAAACTCTTTACTTTACTTTACGAACAGACATATACAAACTGACCATTGCTCTTCCTGGGAGCACTGTTGTACTGGATGGGAGGGGTGTGGAACTTGTCCTCACCCTCTTCGCTGGCCTGCTGATCGCTTGAATCTGTCTTCACCGACAGCTCTGCTTCACCACCCTCGACAGTCGTTGACTGCTGGCCACTGGTAGACTGGGCCTTTGCAGCTGAAGCCAACGGGTTCAAGGTCACTGTCTTTGTCGGACTGCCAGAGCCTGGACCGCTAGATTGTCGGTTAAGGCGGTGAATGTTGAGCTCTTTTACATCTGCTTGACCACCCTCCTCAAAAGGTTTAAAAAAAAATTATGATAAAATTATCAAAATAACACTCTTTAAATGTTTGATTCAAAAGTGGCTCAGTTTTATTAGAAATGACAAGTGGTTTGTCCATCCCACTGTCTACTGCTAACTGATTACATATATCAGGTGCAAGTCAAGTGATAAATCAGTGGTTTTGGAAACTGATTTTACATATCGATGGCAGGCACATCAAACCTCTGATTTTATTATAGGAAAAGAAGCCGTATCAGGATTTGATGTGCCTGCCATCGATATGTAAAATCAGTTTCCAAAACCACTGATTTATCACTTGACTTGCACCTGATATATGTTATCAGTTAGCAGTAGAGAGTGGGATGGACAAACCACTTGTCATTTCTAATAAACCTTCATTGCGTGGGTGTTATCAAATAAGTTAAAGTTAAACAATGATAAAACTGAGGTGATGTTGTTTAATACAAAACATACTGTAAAAACGTTTGTCATGCCAGGTAGTAATTTTGTTGTTGGCAATGAAAACATACAGTTTAGTGATGAGGCAAAAAACCTAGGGGTGTATTTTGACTCCATGCTGTCTAACAATGTTCAAATTGGAAATATCTGTAATCAAATGTATTGTAAACTCTCCAAGATTGGAAAAATGTCATCTTTTCTAGGTAAAACATCCTTGATGTGTCTTGTATCAGCTTTTATCTTTTCAAGGCTTGATTATTGTAATTCTTTACTAACTAATTTGCCCTCAAAATCTATTCAGAGACTTCAGACATTTCAGAATAATGCTGCTAGGATGATCCTAAAAAAGAACAAAAGGGAGCATGTAACACCGCTTTTTGTACATCTACATTGGCTTCCTGTAGATGCTAGGATTAAATTTAAATTAGCTGTACTTTGTCACTAAGTTGTACAAAACAAAGCACCATCGTACTTGTCATCTATGATTAGCGTTTACAAACCATCTCGCACATTGCGCAGTAGCAGTAAAGATTCACTAGCTGTACCTACAGTGGAAACTAAGACCTATGGAGAAAAATCATTTTCATATGCAGCTCCTCACGTTTGGAACTCGCTTCTTCTGCCCATTCGACAGATACAGGACTCGCAGGAGTTCAAGTCTGCGTTAAAAACGCACCTATTCCAAATGTATATGTCCTAACTTTATTTTGTTCTGTGAATGTATATTGGAAATATGTCAATGTCATTGTTGTCTAATGCGCTTTGAGCTTTTTGTAAAAGCGCTATATAAATGTTCTTCATTATTATTTATTATTATTGTTTCACAATGCATTATGTCAGCAGTAACAAAACAATATATCAAACAAGAATTCAGTAAAAAAGAAAGAAAATTTAAACAAATCAAGACATCTACTCACAGGTTTCAGCAGCTCCTTGCTGAGCCCAAGATAATTGTGGAGGGCTGAAAATGTCACACGCTGCAGCCTTACCATGATAATCTGGAGAAAAAAACAAGCCAACAAGAGGGGATGTTATAAAGTGAAGCAGTCATTAGAATCTTATGGTTCTATATTTCACTTAAAGGAGTTTAAATGGTTTTTCTTTATGCAAAACTTAAAGACTCTGATGGTGCACTCTCATTTTAAAACAGCAAATAAAAACCTATAAAATAAACCTTCATTTAACATGTGATCATGTTCTTGGACAGATTTAGTCACATAAAAGAGGAGGTCTTGGTAACAAAAAAATTTTAGAAAGTTTGTGAGCAAATAGGATAGGAGGCCACAATAACTTTCAACTCGATTGCCCCCAGCAATTAATAAAGGAGAATAAATTACCTTCTTTATTTATCATCATCTTCATCATCAATGCCCTTCACCCTTGGCAGGGTATAGGCCACAAACAAATAAATGCCACCCACTCCTGTCTTGGGCAAGCCTTCCAAGCTGAGCCCATCCTTTTCCCATCATTGCCATTTCCGTCTCTACACATCTCTTCCATGTCTCTCTGGGCCTACCCCTGCCTCTATTCCCTTGTATATTTCACTGAAGTGTCTGTCTTGTGATGTTGTTATATGGTTTCCTCAGTTTGTGTCCAATCCAACACCACCTTCTCATTCTGATTTCCTCCTCTACTGGTTTCTACCCTGTTTGCATCCAAACCTTCTCATTCCTTACCCTATCATCCCATTTTATTCTCAGAATACCCCTCATACATTTATTAACAAAGGTTTGCACTTTCTTTATTGCTCCAGGTGTGGCTGTCCAAGTTTTGCAACCATGCAGCAAAACTGATTTGATGTTAAAATTGTAAAGTCTGATCTTGACCTTTTGAGATATGTATCCAGCTTTCCAGATCCTTTGTAGTTGTGTGTATGTTGATCTTGCCTTCCCAATTCTTGCCTTAATGTCCACGTCTGTTCCACCCTTCAGGTCGGTTATACATCCTAAATATGTAAAGGAGACTACTTCTTCTAATGCTTCTGTTCCTAATATGATTGCTTCCTCGGTTTCTACTCCTGACATAAGTACCTTAGCCTTTCCAATGTGGAGGACTTTTTGATATAATATTTAGGTCCTCAGTCTTACTTTGCATCTGCCCTTTAGTATGTGAAAGCAAAAGCAGGTCATCAGCAAAACCTAAATCATCCAACTGCTGCCATAAGTTCCACTGAAAACCATTAATTTGTTTACCCCTTGTAGACTCCTTCATAATCCAATCAATAGCCAAAATAAAGAGAAATGGTGACAGAAGGCACCTTTGGCGTACCCCAGTCTGAATCTGAAAACTATCTGATAGATGATCCTGGTCAATTATCCTGTAGTAGGAACTGTCCTGTGTAGATTTAACAATATTGACTAGTTTTTGTGGTATACCATAGTGTCTCATAAGTTGCCACAAGCAGACCTGCCAACCTCTTTTGATTATGGATAGTGAGAATCAGTGGGTTTCATAGTGAAATTGGGTGTGTTCATAGTGAGATCACGATCGGTGCGAAAAAAAAATAACGTAACTGCCTATAACCCTTTTTAGAGCATTTTTCACAAACTTAAATTAAAATACGTAATTTGTTGTTGTACCCATTTGCAATAGTGAAAGTTTAAAAACTTTATGTTACTTGCATCCACGTGTGTCAGCAAGGACAAGATCTATCACTAGATGGCATATTTACTCTGAACATTCTA
>BMAT01007253.1:0-11959 GCA_019649035.1 Elysia marginata
TAAGGCCTACATCTTGTTTTAGAAAGAAAGAAAAAAATCCTGTGGAAACACAGCTGTTTGCTCATATGAAAGTTATGGGGTGTGCATGTGTGTTTAGTTTAAACAAAGTCTGACTTTGAGGCAACTTGGCAGTTGGCAGCCTCACCCTCCCTGCGACCCTGAGTATATCAATGGCTTGTTAGGCTAGGATCATGACGCAGAATCATGGGAATGATACACAATTAGTGCAAGACAAAGCACTTTAATGACTGCATTTTCTGTGTCTGTGTCAAGACTTGAATTTGAAACTCAACATGTGTGTTTCTGTGTACTAATTGAGTGTACGGAATAATGTATCCCAGAGCAAAAAGTCAAATCAACACAAATATCAAATGTTTTTAAAACTTTAATGCACACAAAGCATTCTTTAGAAAGTACAGTATACTGGTACAGAATAAAATCCGTTTTCTAAGAAACTATTGATAGATCTGTAAAACGAATGATACAATTGTACATGTACAGTAAAACTCGGTAATAACGAGAACTCATGTTTTTTCTTGAACTCTCGTTATAGCAGGGTTCTCGTTATTCCCATAAAAGGGTTTAAATAGGCTATTCCCATATAAGGGTTTAAAGAGGCTATTCCCATAAAAGGCTTTACAGAGGCTTCACAGAGAAGGGGGGTAAGAAGGGCCTTCCAAATTTTACCATGGTTATGTGACTGGTTTCTTCGATGCTAAGGCGATCAAATGGACTGGAACTAAGTAAGCCCTAGTTATGCACACTCAATCATGACTCATGAGAGGCAATGTGGGTATGGTGTGTGGCTATGCGTGGGCCAATAGGCAATAAAACTACGACATCGTTACTCTCACTCAGTCTCAAGCTCTTCAGTTCAAACAGTTTACTTTACACCGCGCGTGGAGGGGGAGAGGTGAGACTGAGACTGTGAGAGGAGCAGTATGTTGCGCCACTGAAAAGGGATCGGTAGTGTGGCATTGATATCCACAGACCTCGATGCTCAGCTTGTGAAAAACAAAGGGCATCGTATAAACACACACACACAAGACAAGTGCGGACGGTGGCAGCAATGGTCACTTAGTTCGCGAGCGCAAGTGCGAGAGATCTACAGGCCTACACTGTAGACAGAGAGAGGTGGTGGTGGAGCGGAGGGGGTTGGGGAGGACAGAAGAAGTTGAAGGGGTAGAAATTCGTGTGTCTAGGCCTGTGATTTTTGTACTGTATGTAATGCATGTCCATTATGGCATTAGCCTAGGCCTACAGAATAGAGTTCCAGGCTTCAATGTAATTTGCTAGATTTTGGTTTGGACTTTGAATGATGCAACTGCAAGGCCTCCGCCACTCTCTCAGCAGCCTCATCGCGCTGGGTTTCTGAACACTCTGTTCTCGTTATAACCAAGATTTTTCTGGCTAAGCTTTCTTAGGTTCTCGTTATCCCCAAAATAAATTATAGGGCTCAAATAGAGAGAAAAACGGGGATTTTTATATCTCTCTTTATACCAACAGTTCTCGTTATTCTAGTTCTCGTTAAAAATGGGTACCACTGTATATCTTTTTTAACCTCAGTTTAACTTAAGCAAAAAGGAGGGAGAATAATATGTGCACCAAAACAACAGGAATAAATTACCAGGAAGCTGTATGATGGAGGTCTGCAAGTTTGGGGTTTTACTTTCAGGTAGGATGACATTACAAGTTTTCACAGTGAAGAAAGTTCTTGTAAGCACACCCTACAATTATGTAGATTCTTTAGTCCTCTTCTTGGACTGTTGTCTACGCTCAATTCTTAGAACAAGTAACGGTACGCTATTGATACTTTACTACTGAGGAGGGTGCAAATTATCACTACAGAGTATGCGCACCACGGGTGTGAGAATAATCCGAGTATTGAGACTCTGGGTCTGCACTCTCCCAATGCTTGCTTTCACTTCAGTACCTTCTTCCTTATAAATCAGTGATGCTGCCTAGGTAGCATAAGGACTCAACTTCTCCCAGCTTGTGTCTGTCTACTTCAATCTTTTCCTATGCCTATGTCCCTGCTCTTAGAACTCTTGAATTTGCAAAGTATCCTCAGTCCAAAAGAACAGCGGATGTCTTTGCTTGGATATGACCAGTCTTGTCAGAAAGGAGTGCCAGGTTGCCAGCAAAGTCATTAGAAAACATCTAGCTGTGTCCAAGGGGTCCACTGAATACCTTGTACATGTACCATTTTTTCATCCTTCTGTAGTCTCTCTCATTAACCTATCTATATAGCTAGAATAAAAAGGCGACTGCAGGCAACCTTGTCCAACTCCAGTCTTTATTTCAAAGCTAGGCCCTTGTGCCGTAATATCTTCCACAATGTTTCCCTGTTGATGAAAGTTTCATCCTGGCCTTATATTTTCCATAGTGCTTTATTCTATCACAGAAATTCCTGTGACATCATTCTGATTCAGTTTTGACCAAGATAATTCATGTATGTTCTCATTAGTTACTGTGCTGGTTACAAACAAAGCATAGAGTGAAGTAGTGAAACTTATGTGGGTTTTTTTATGCAATCAATTTGAACATTAACAAGATGTTTCTCCTATTTTCTTCAGGTAACCAAAGTAAACAAACAATGCAGTATCATCCCCAAATCAGGACTGCTCAGCCTGTACCTAATTTGGCAAGACTCTTCCCATACCGCTCAGCATGTTACAAAATTGGTTTGATCGGTCTTTGTGCTTCTTTTGCACTTTTTCTTCTGGGATTTTTTACACCGCACTGGATCATATGTGAGTAGCCAGTTTGTTAATAAGAATGTTACATTCTATTGTATTAATGGCAGTAATACCACATTTATAGGTTAATTGTGAAAAATTTTATGCAAGGCGCATGCATATCAGTATCACACTCTCAAGCTGACTAGACTTAAGAGACATTGAATATCTCAAAACTCTACAGCTTTTCCAGCCTTTTTCAATTCTTTATAACTTCGTCAATTACAAAAAGTTAGTTTTCTGAGAAATAGAACAAAAGGTGTTTCCAAAAAAATTTCTTAAGTTTATATTGTGGCCAAAAATTAAATTATATAAGTAAAAAGTTGATACAATTGTAGTCAATAAATTTATTTAAAAGCTATTAAAATGAATAAACATTAAATATGCCTTCAGTTATTTTTTTAGGATTTAGTATTCTGCAAATTTGACTTACCATCATCATTTTTCTAATCATAAATATCAGGCCTCAAATTGCAATGATTTTAGCGCAGTAGCCCTTATATAAAAGTTCTGAGGTAATTGTATTTCTTTTTTATGCATTTGTTATCTTTTTAACAGATTTTTATAAGTGTGAGTATTGTCAGTCATAAATATGTTTACCCTAGAAACATATGTCTTGTGAGCAATCAAAATATAACAATTTTTGCTTTGTATGGCGTTGAAGTTTCTAACAATGCATTTCTTGTGAATCCAAATGTCAAAATTTGCATGAAATTCTAAAACTTTGCGGAAAGATGTAAGAACTTCTTTTCATTTCAAATATGGAGAAAAAAGGAGAGAAATATTTATGCTTTCAAGAGAATTTTTCTCGAATTAAATTTCTGACACCTGACTCATCGGAATGGTTACAAGACATATTATCTAAACATAAACTGTCTATTTCTCTTTCCAATACACAAAACTTAATATATTTAAAAAAATTATTTTTTTTTTTAACTTCATACTTCATTATTTTGGGGTTCTTCAATGATTTCTGATACTGTCTTGGCACTTTTATTCTCATATTTGTTGTGGATTTCTTTACAGTTATTATTTCATGTACTTTTTTTTATTTGGAATTGCTCTTTAAACTTCATTATCACATACAGTTTAGTACAATATGTTTGTTTACATTTCAGCTATCTGCCTGATTTTACCTCTGTTTTACATACTCTTTCAATTTTTCCATGACCTTAACGGTATTAAAGAGAAATAGAATGTCCCATATCATGGTTGTGTCATTTGGACGGAAATTGACGACTGTATGAGTCCCACAGTTTCAAACAGCTTTGGCTATACACACAATTTGCATCACCTTCTTTACTATGTAATGGAGATGTATTTTAACTGATTAAATCCCAAGAGCCGCTTTCACCAGCTTGTTCTAAATGAAAGTATAATTACAAAATTAACGTTATCCATCTTTCAAAGAGTTTCATTTATTTGGTGCAGATGGCTTATTTATTTTTTTCCTAAATTTTTATATTTATTGATTGTTTGCTTTTTGCATTTGTATCCTTAAATATTTGTCTATATTTTTTGTGGAAGTTTGCATTTCTGTCACAACTTGTCTTCATTTTTAGTGCACTGATTGTCTATTAGTCGCCCTTGACTGACCACAAGTTATCCTCTCTCTATTTTCCTTAAGCCATTGTACATGTAAACTTGTTTTTAAGGTTAAATGAACCTGCTTGGTACAATACAAAAGTCAAGAAGTAAGAAACATGTTTTTTTATTACAATTTCTTCTTTCCAAAAGTTCTAGCATTGTAAGTTACTAAGAAGAAAGTTCTCTCCTTATCTTAATATTCAAACAATTTTTCAATCGCCCAATAAGAGTATATTGCATACCAGAATCAACTTGAAATTTTTAGCAAACAGTTTTGAATGAAAAGCCTGTCAGGCTTTGCCTATTCTAGTGTTCAAAAGCCCCTCTTTTGTTGGAATGTTTTTACGTCTCCTATTTTGGATTGGTTTCACTTACATTTCAAACATAAGTTGAAGTTCATAGAAGGAGTAAACATCTTGCAGTCTTGCATTATAAGGTAAACTATTTTTCGACTAGAAGTTTTAAGTAACTTCCATCTTTTTTTTAATGTTTTGCAGACGGTTTTCTATTAGTCAATAAAAGTATAGGCTATAGGGAACCTTTATATATAAAATTGATTAGGCCTACTTAGATAAAAAAAAAATCAAAACGTTGTTATATCAGTAATCTACAATTCATCTTGGCAATAGACAACATAAACTACACCTTTGATTAGACTGGATTTTTGTTCATTATTCATGTACCGGTACTTAAGATTATGAATTAAGTTAATTTTCAAAGTGCCATTGTCCTTGTGATCTTTTACTCTTTTAGATTCCGAAGAAAAAAGATCATGGGGTTTATGGAATATAGATTGTGACCTTGACCTGTGCAACACTGGTAGGTTTTTTATGCTAGAGTGCTTGCGACTATAAATATTTTTTTAGTAATGGAAATAAATGTCATTGCCTTATAAGTATTTTTTTTTTGTTAAAATGAATGTCTTTACAAGGTTGATTTTACGAGATTAAAAAGTTTTGAACAGTTTAGGTTTGTTCTCTTAAAGTGGTTCCAGTTGCAAGAGACCGTCTGGTAGTATAACAGTTACTGTTCTCAATTAAGATAAAATTGTATATGAAAATTATTTTATCTTGCAGCACTAGAAGTCAAAATTTGATGTCTATTACCTAAAAGATAGAAAAAAAATCAACAAAAACCGTGAAACTCTCACAAGCCTGATTGCCCATTCACCTGACGAGAAATAAACTCATGAAGTGACATAAATTCAGAATTATGAAAATGAAATTAAACAAGTTTACAATACAAACTCAATACAGTTTGAACTATAGCAAAACATCTACCGATTACGCCTTTCTTCTCTTATAAAATGTAAAGTTTCTTGGCAGATTAACAAGTAAGTCGATATTACTATCAATTAACTCTACCTGATATTTTTTGATTAGTGGATTTATCTGCAGTCAGTCCTTAACTCGGGTGAATGACTCAGGTATCGTTTTTATTGGTTGGTTCCATCTTTGTCTTTTGCATTATAACTCTGGCAACTAATTTGTGGGCAATATTAACAGACAATTTGAAATAATCTTTTTCCTTTGTTTTTTTTTTTTTCAGAACTATTGATTACACGCATATTCTTTGCCTTGTACTTCGGAAGTTATTTGATAGCAGTGATAACTGCTGTTCATGAAAATATTAAAAAGGTAGACTGTAATACCTACCACTCCAGAAGATTGGAGCTTGGTGTCATCATTACAGGTAACAGGTTTTTTTAATATCAAGTGTTTTACCAATACAAAGTCTAAACTCAGGCTTATGGTATTCTGCAAAAAAGTTTGCAAAAAGTTATGGTTTGGTCTGTACTTATACGACTGAGCATTTTCAAATACACTAATAATCATATCCCATAAATAAATTTGAGCAGTATAGCAATGCAGTAAAAACAAAAGAAACAAGATTTTTAAACAGGTTTTTTCTAAATCACATTCTAATGAGGACTAATTTTTCAATGTGCTAATGATTGGTTTATTATTAAATGTAAATAACTAATTAACTCATTATCAATGATGTTTATCTTCATAATCTAGCATTGTTTTCTAAGAACAGTGGGGCTTGAGACTGTTTATGACTTGGCAACATTTTTTAGGCACATTGAGAATTTGAAATACGAGCTTTTTTGTCTCACACGTAAAAAAATAATTTATTCTTTTCTAAAATGTTTCCGCACAAAGATAGTAAAAGTCAGTATGGACAATGATTTTGCAAAGCTATAAATCTTAGGTTCCAAGCTTGGTTTGAGTTTGAGCCTTTAAAATTCATAAATTTTTTATCCAGTGACTCTCTTTAATATCTCTAAAGAAATGTATCCCATGTTATAGCAAAGCTAGAGCTGTTATTTTGTTTTCTTTTTTTTCCAGGCATATGTGATGCTAAAAATATTTTATACGTGTAAATTGTGGAAAAAAAACTTTCACTTAATATGGCAAGAAAACCTATATTGTAACAATAAACAAGTTTCTTTTCTTTTCTTTAAGCTGTTTCACTGTATATATATATATATATATATATATATATATATATTGAAGATAGGCCTATTGAGTTGCTTTTCCTAAACAGTTTAGTTTTTTTCTTTTTCATCCTCTAGGAATCACAGGCGTCGTTTCTATGGCTATGTTTTCATTTGTTTACGGAGAGAGTGTGCCAGTGTATTTTGACTGGTCAATGACAATCGTTGTGCTCTCACTATTGGCCCTGTTTGTGTCTCTAGCCATCCTGATGTGTGCCAACAATAAACCCGTGCAGGTGATACTTGGCTAGTCAGTCTCAACCGGCTGAGTGTTTCTAATGTTTCAAAAAGTAAAACTTAGGAGGAAGAGAAGAAAAAATTTGTCTCTACCCAAATATAGTGAAAATAATACTATTCTCTGTGAGAAAATTTTTTTTTTCATATCTCCAACGTATGAGACATGTGAGTTTGATTGGAGCTTCTGAGTCTGAATCCTTAGACTCTTGTTGATGTGTCACATATTAATTTTTGCATCATAATTTCCTTTAGCTTCAGTGCTACAAATGAAATTACCCTTAAATAGGCTGATTTAATCCACTGGCCAACCCTTCGTAGGTCAAACAAGACTAATGACTTATATTTTACAAAATGGAAGAAGGCCTGTAGGGGTGTTTTTGTTTGTTTTGATAGTCAAGGATCAGATAACATGCCACATGTATTTTAATTTTACAATTACTTAGTTGAACCTTTTATCACAGCTTTATTCTTTATCTGTTAGGTAGTACTAGCAGGCTACTATTGATTTTTGGCACTAACAAAAAGTTATCAGAAGACGAGGTGCATTTGGTTGCTTTGTTAAATGTGAGATAACTATCAATACACTTTATATCTGAAAATGTTAACAGTTGATTTAGACATTTTTTGGCTAAAATTTCAAACTAAGTATAAACTATGAGGGAATTTAAGTTTTGTGACCATGCTTATTCTAGATAACAAATTTGTACAAATCAATTGATAATTTCATACTCAACACTAACAGTAACAATAATATTGACTCAACAACTACATTTGTTTTGTTTTTCCTTGGAAAAAAAATCAAACAAAGTGGTGGTTATTTTTTCTGGTATTATCTAACTGATTACTCTTTAGAGTTAAAATGAAATGCAAAAGTATAAGGTGCAGTGGATGCTACACAAAATTTGCAAGCTACTTGAGACAGAACTGGAATGAAGTAATTAAGTACAACCAACTCTCATTTGGTACACATGTAAACTAAAATAAAAACGTACCTTGTCAATATTTTTGCTCTGCATGTATACGGTAATATATTTAGTAACTCAGACTTCTCCTGTCCTATTGTCACTAATGTCAATAGCAAAGATCATTTGTGGTTCACTAAAAGTAATAGTAACTAGTAGAGAAGTAGGTAATTGCAGTCTTGGAATCGCAACGTTTCAGCTGTTGTCAACTTATTTGTGGTGCACAGGTTTAAACTTGACAATACACATATATATACACATAATCACAGTTTTAGGGAAAAGTTCTGCAAAGTTCTTTTGTGACTTAGAACTAGAAGTCCTAAAACAAGTAGCTACCTATCGTTCACTGTACTGTGTGCTTCAACAATTATTTAAAGCTTGTAGGAATAATTTTGAGAGATATTTGAGGGTTAGGTAACCATTGGTCTTTGAGAAAATGAGGAAATCATTTGATCTTGTTATGTATGAACCAAGTTTCCATCAAAATTTTGTTGTATTCACCTATGTTTCTTTATATCTTCCTTATTGTTCTCTTATACTTTTTTAAAATATAAATTGATTCAATTTTACCCATTAACAGGGGGCGGGTATGATCTTAAGCTTGAGCAATCAACAAGGACAGAGGCAACCAGCCCAACAAGGAGTTCTCATCATTCAGAGACCACATCAACCCATGCCCTCAATGGCAAACCAGATGTATCCTGCGCAACAGAGCTCCTTCCCGATGGTGAATGCTTATCAAGCCCCTCAATATCCTGCTCAGAGTCAGCCTCTTTTACCACAGCCTCAGCCATACCCTCAACCTGTTATCCCAGATGCTCCTCCGCCGTACAGCATGGCCCCTCCTTATCCAGGCCACGCCCGGGCTGAATTTTCTTATCCAACCCAGACTGCACAGGGTTTGGAGTTCTCTAAGGCCAGTGCACCACCAATGGAGTAAATCTTGTTTTTGTAAATGAGGCTGTGACAAAAGGTTGTTATTCTCTTGGTTGCAATGGTAGACAAAGTATGTTAAGGCATAGCAAAGAAATTAGACTGTCATAAAAAGCTCTTACCATATGTACCCCTCAAACCACATCATCAAACTGTGTTGAAAATTTTATCCTAAAAGATCTTACACTTAAAAGAAATGAACAAAAAGCGTAGCTGAAATTCTGTCCATTGTGATGGTGGACAAAAACTGTGTCCTGCATCACAACGGACAGATTTCGGATGTGACAGTTTATCAATTTTATTGGTCAATTCTTTTAAAATTAATGACAAAGCATCACGATGCAATTTTACCCTAGAAGTGTCACATATTAATTTTTGCATCATAATTTGCATTTGCCTTAAAGCTAAAAATGGAATTCCTGTTTAGATCGGCCCCTGATTAAAAAGGTTGTAATATCACATCATTATGACAGTATTGTTACTTTCAGTGTTATTTCTGAAAATATTTTGTCCCCCCCATCATAAACAACAGACTTTCAAGCTTTTGTCACACTCACAATTGTACAGAATTACACTGTGGTTTCTACATAAATGCCAGCTTCTCTGAAGAGACTGGTTGTACAGAGATGATGAGCACAGTTGAAATCCAATACTTAAAAGTAAGACAGGCAAGTAAAAATCAGCTTTGCGCAGTATTAACGTTAACAACAAATAGATCATAGTTTTGCCTGTTTCAAGCACAATTTTTGCCTGTCTAATATCTCATTCATTCACTTGAAGCTTTTCGGAGTACAAATTTTGCATACTTAATTTTTCAGCACAATTATCAATACATGTACATGGACCTATTTTATGTATTAGGCCTATTCAATTTTATTGTGTGTTGTTTTTATGGATTTTTTACAATCAGTCATCGGCTCCCCTATCTCCTTTTTTTTTTCAATCTATTTTTTTAAAGATGTAGTTGTTAGTTTCAGACTTAAATACATTGGGCATGAGATTAGGGCCCAAATTATGGTTCCTGTTTGCAAACTCCCAGTTTGAAGTCAATTGCTTGTAGGCAAGAACGATAATTTTGTGCTCTATTCTTATTCCCAATTATACAGGTAATCTGATTTAGAACTTATTGAATCTCAAATTTTGACGCAAAGGTTGTTTTTTTTTTAATCGGCATAGTAATTACCAGAATTATTTCTCTCTTGTACAAGGTTTTTTTTCCTCAAATGTAAGTAAGTTTACTTGTTTTATACTACATTTTACACACTCTCCATGCGATTCTCATCTATAAATGGTTTCTTATTCACGTCGTATTTGGGTTGAGTTTGAATTAAGATTGTTTTTTTTAAAATTTTTTTCACCTCATACAAAATTTGAGAGCACCTACTCCCTGACCTCAAGTAAAATTAATGAAATGGCCCCTTTGAATAAAAAAAAAAGTCAAGATGTATTGGGACCATTGTAGTGAATCAAGTTGAGAACAAGACTGCCTGCCTGATAAAAGTAGCTTTCAACTACTCCTTTTCTTCTGTTTTCTTTATACTTTCTGTTGTTGACATTTTTGTAATTTACACTTGTGCCATTTGATATTTATAAATGATTTTTGTAGGCTTTGGTATTAAGGGTTTTTTCAAATGATATAGAAAACGGATGCCCTTTAATTTATTATGTATCATTGAAGCAGTATTACTATTATTTTTTTTAACCAAATTGTCACATGAGAATCAGAGTTTTTAAAATTAAAAGCAACCAAAGAAATTATATTGGTATGTACAGTCGGCTCCACTTAAGTCGACGCTGCATAAGTCGATTTTCAATCAAGTCGATCTTTTTCCTTGGCCCTTCCCCCTTCAGATAACAAAAATATAAGCACTAGCACATAAGTCGATTTTCATACAAGTCGATCTTAGAAAAGCTCTTGCTGCAATAAATATGACGATATTCCTTAGCTCCGGTCCTTCTGAACCACACTTAAGCTAGACAGATCAAGTCTACACCAGACCCATCGCCGTATAAAGATCCAAGAGAACCTTAGGAGACAATAACCTGACCCGAGTCCCCGTATAAAGACTCCTGAGAACCTTAGTAGACGTTAAACAACCCTGAAAGCAGGAGACAATAAACACCTAAAACCGCACCATTACATCAGTCTTTGTAATCGACTGTGCTGAAAGGTTTACATGTGTGGCTATGCGTAACCCACAAGACAAGGATGATTAGGTAAACAAAGTTTTTAGACAACTTGTCTCTCTGTGTGACTGGTCAAAGCTTCCTCCCTCCCACCCCTCTCTCACCATGAACAAGCTAGCCTTGGTATGCCAGGATTAGTGGCCCAGCTTGCGCCGCACAGCTGGAGCGCCATCTGGCCTGTGTAGGTGGGTGTCTGAGTGTCTGTGTATATGAACTCTCAGGTGGGTGTGATTCTGGAGGAATGATTGATTGAAGGATATTTTTACAAGCCCAATTCCACTTCAAAGGTGCTCTCAGGGCTTGGGTCCCAATGACAATGTACGGGCTGCCACCCAGAGACTAGCGGGGATATCATGACTTAGCCTCAGCCGGTCACATTATACTGACACCGACCCAACCAGTAGGGGCCCGGACTGTGCTCGGCTGAGGCTCGAACCCGCGACCTCTGGGCCACGGAGCGAGGCCACTACCAACTGAGCTATCTAGGCCCCCTCACTATCACACTGCAGTATTGTTAATTGCAATATGACTGGTCTCGTGTATTATGGGGCACACGCTCCATGTTCCAGATGCGTTGTGCCTTACATGATTGAATCTGACTGATAGAAGCCCCTCCCCCCTCTCATCCCATCTCCCCAATATGAGACTGAAGTGAAACTGAAATAATGAGAGGTTAGTGCGAGAGTAATCATGCTAAATCCTATCACAGAGGTTAGTCATTGTAATGTTGAGAGAGCTAGATCTAAAGAATAGGCATATCACCACTTGGCTGAAAACAGCAGGCACAGAAACATCCCGTCAGAATTAAATTATCT
>BMAT01007253.1:14264-27401 GCA_019649035.1 Elysia marginata
CATAATATCATGCTTTTACTGTTTATTACCTTGTTCCTTAAAAAATTTTAAATAACGTATTTTAATGGATATTTTTTTTTTACTAAAATGAGTGAAAAACATAAAAAAATAAATAAACAATGTCAACAACAACAAAATAAACAGCAAATACTCAGAGAAAATTATACAGATGAAGACCTTATGCTCAAATTTTTAATCAGGGGAGATAACCCAGCTATTACTTAACTCGATTTTTCACTTAAGTCAATCTTAGTAGTTATGTCCCCTGGAAATCGACTTAAGCAGTGTTGACTGTACATGTATTTGAGATGCCATTGATGAGATTCATTATAATTTAATACATGTCTATGTCATAGTCAGTCTTTCTTTACATAATACTAATACTCTACCCCACTGTTTTGTGTTATTTTCAATTAAAATAATATTCTTGTAAGGTTACCATAATAAAAAATAACATGATCAGCTAAGTGCTTATGTAGCTTGGAAGCACCTTAAAATGGAGTGAAAATTGTTTTTATTTTTTTGTTCACTTTAGTTGTAAGTATATTTTGTAACTTCTGGATATATATATATATATATATTTTAAAATATTGAGTGCTTTACATTCTATAGTTTGAAATTTAGCTGCATATTTTATACAATTAAAAGATCTGATTTATTTTATATTTATCAAAGACATACCGGCGCAGTAGTTATACATGCTTAATGTTGGCAGTACCGTAACTGAAATTTTGAGTTCAATTTACAGTTTGTCTCACAATCACTGTGGATGAGTCAAATATATATGAAAAATTATAAGTTTTGAAACTTTTAAAATTTTAAATTTTTTAAAAACTTATTTAAACTTAAAACATTTAAAAGTATAATCATTCATCCTTTCCTCCATAATACAATTCAAAATAATTTCTAATATCTTTTCACAAAATCTTGATAATTCAATGCAATTTCCAACCATTGGAAGCTCAGAAAAATGCTTTATTGAAGATATGAATACTCTCTAATGTGAAATTTGCAACTCATTTGCATGATTAGACATGTGTTGTTGTTCTTGTTGTTGTCAAAAGTGCTTTTCCTCTACTTATTCAACTTGCCTTGGAAATAATACAATGGAAAACATTTAAATGAATAGCTACAGTTTTACAATGGAATAATGATAAAGTCAAACCTGGGGAGCAAAAAAAAATGTGTTGACTTTATTCATAGCAAAAATATAAAGAAATACAAAATGGGACTGCAAAACAGTAGACCGTAGTGTAAGCAAGAGTTTCCCTTCACTGGGTGGACTCCACTGTATATATATATCATTGTAATTTACTTGTATGTTGTTCTTAGTCTTAGAAATAATGTCAGGAAATTAAGATCTGATTTTTAGTTTCTTGTGGAAAGTGTTAATGACCAGTCATACTATTACTAAAAGCTCTACTGTATTCTTAAAAAATTTGACTTTGCCATCCTTTGTGATGCAAGGATGAGGATCTTTGATGGGGTCTCTAAGAAAATGGTAATAATTTTGTAAAAGCTAGGTCTTAAATACAAATGACTCTTAGAGGCCGAGTAAGTTAGTACTTAGCTGCCATTTACATTGCGCTTAGCGCTAGTGCTAATAGCTACTTGTGCTTGTGCATCATGCACTAACATTCAAGCATGACTAAAACAAGACGATTTAGGCCCAAGTTAAGATCTAGTAGCTACTTCACAAATTTTTGGCGCCTCACAATGGCCTTTAAATTCAATTTTCTCTTTACCTCATTCTTATTTTTGTTCAGATGGTGAGTAAGAAAGGTAGTTCTGGTCCATTGATGAGGAGGACTTAAATACTAGTGAGGGTGACAGGCATTATATTGTCAGAGAAAAGGGGGCTGTATATTGTTATTACTCTTATTATTATTATTATTACAGTAGAATCCGGATAAAGTCAACACCTCGGGACCAAAAAAAAAGTGATGACTTTATGCAAGGTTGACTTTATCCAATTTCATGGGGGGAGGGGGGTGCAACATATTACAATGAACTGGATAAATTCAAAGAGCGCAGCATACTGGTACTCTGAGAAATGATGAAGGCTAGCTTAGCCTAGATGTAGACACATGGATGGAATGCGTAGGTGTGCATATGAACACTGTGTTCGCACTTGTTTAGCAAGGCGAGGAGGAGTGGGAGAACCATCAGTGAACTGCACCAATCAGCATCTGTCACTGTCTTCTGTCCAGCCTACTACCCCTCCCCCCCTCTCCCCCACTAGCCAGTTGGCCCAGACAGGCGAGCGAGCGCTGCACGCTGTGTCTTGACTCATCATTGGACTTGGAGACAAAGAGCGCCCACCCACCCACCTCCATTATTTCTCTTTGTCTCTCCCAAGACCCATATGGGGTCTCTATTTATCTTTCAATTTGACCACGAGGTGTTGACTTTAAGCGAAAATAGGTCCAAGGCTGTTGGCTTAATGCGAAATAAAGTTACTTAAATAAAAAAGGAAAAAAATGGGACGGTTGTGAGGTGTTGACTTTAACCGAGAGTTGACTTCAAGCAAGTTGACTTCTCGCGGATTCCACTGTATTAATATTGTCTTTACCATTTGTTAAAAACGCAGTAATCGCCATTTAGAAATATTTTGTTAAGCTATTGTCAAATGCAATTTAAATGTTGCAAGCAATAGTATATTTATGCACTAATGTAATTTTTTTTGTTGAATTTCATTGTGTCCATAAATATAATAAAAGTAAGTTTCTTGGAATCCATGTCATTGTTAAACTAACTTACTCAGCACTGATTGTACATTTACAGTTTAACATTCAGTTGATATATAATATGATGCTAGTGACGGATTCATTTATCTATCTTTTTAGTTTTTACTCCATAAGTCTAGTTTTTGCTTTTGTAGTCAAAGTTTAAATAGAAGACTTTTTACATAAGTCAGGGTCATCAACGTTTTCTATTGTTAAGTAATTTAATCATTAAACTAGTTATAAAACTTTTCCATGAACACAATTCCTTAACCATGTTGTCTAAATACTTAACAAGGAGCAACTTTTAACAGTTTAAAAATACGTTTTGTTTTGTTAATTTTTCTTCAATGAAATTTTTTATTAACTTATTTTATCCAACAGGTTGAGTGTTTCATAGCTTTTTTTTTTCGGAAAACATACAAATGAGCAGAAAATTCACCAGTTTTGGTGGTCTATGTAAGTTCTGCAGCAAGTTTACTTTATCATTCTGCAGGCCTGGTGGTTCTGAAAAAATGAAGACAATTTTGTTGATGGTGATAAAATATTACTAAATGTGAATGTAAAAAAAAAAAAATTTTTTTCATGCATTGTACAGTTGGTCATTCTTAATGCTTTTTTGTTCTTTTGTTTTGGTGCAATAATGTCAGTTATTGACAAATTAAAAAAACCTGCTTTTGAATTCTGAGTTTTATTGGTTTCATTTATTTCGTCACCCTTATAACGTAAGGCTGTATGCGCAGTTTTGTTATTTTTCTGGAGAGGGCCTTACTGCAGAACTGCTTTTATCAAAACGAACTTTAGGGCAAAATAATTTTTATCATAAAACAGTACATGTATTTTCAAGTAGATTTAACTTAAAATAGACCAAGCCGTGAGGAATCGGGTGGTATCAATAAGTCAAAACTTGCAATTTTGCACATGTATACGCCCTTACATGATATTGGCGACATCTTTTAATACCTTTATCTTGCACTCATCAAAACGAGTCAGAAATTGTACAGTCAAGTCTAGATAACTGAAACTTGGATATAATTTGAATGCTTGTTTAATTTGAACTACAGTGCAGTCTTCTTAACTCGAATGCTGATATCTTGAATTGATGGATAACAAACATCATTACCCATTCAATGAACAGCTGACAAAAAAGGGGTGAAGCAAAAACATAAAAATGTTCAGGCTGAGGATGAGGTCTTAGGTCATTATATCTGGCTACCATTCGAATATGTAGGGAGGACCTCCTGTGAATGATGAGGGCAAAATAACTTTTTGATAATTTTCATAAATGATAATATACCCAATTACTCAATTGTTATTTTTAGATTCTTTGGGAGATAAATGGATGGAAAACAAAAGATTTGACAATGTTAAAACTGATGGAAACCAATATTTTAAAAATAGAAAACAGAATTCATTAATACTTTCAAATAACATAAACCTACACTGGGCAGTTATCTTCCTGGAGTTTCCCAAAAATCTGTTCAACTGTTACGGAGCTTTTGCAACTAAAGGCCAGAGGAGTTTAGGATCATAATAATAAATTAGAACCTGTTTTTAGGATACCAAATTTAACTTCAGGTTCCGATATTTCAAATTAAATTAGCTGTTCCCAAGCACTTTGACTGAAGCAGACTGCATTTGTAAATTAATATTCTCAATATGATCTTTCGTTTGTAAAGTAGACTGAATAGTCAAAATAAGGATAATTCAAAATTAAAACTCTGTGCACATCAGGTTTGAAATATCCATACTGGACTGTATGTCTGAATGCAAATAAAAAAAAATCATTAAAAAAGATAACACTCTCCTCATTCTCATCATAACATACAGTGAAAACCTCATGTGAATGAAGAAGAACTTCGAATGAAGAAAAATCTAATTATACTCAAAGAATCAGGTTTGTTTTCTAGTAACACTAGCAGTAGCACTGTCCTCTCTCACCCTACCCTTGCGTTACTGCAGAAAACAAACTTATTCTATGGTTATACTTTATAATAGGTACCTCTGTGTAGCTTCTTGGATGGCAACTTTGTGCAGAGAGTGTCATAATTAAACTGTCAAGTGTCATGCTTTGGAGAAGTAAAACTGCAATGGATTAGAAGGAAAACTTTCTGAAGGCCTTAAACTTTGAATTAAGAGAATTGAACCTTATGAACTTTGAATTATGAGTTCAAATATAACTAAGCCAAAGCAGAAAAAAAGCACTTTGCATGTATAAAACTTTGAATTATGAGAAATTCCTGTTATCAAACTTCGATTTTAGAGGTTTCCAATATAGTTGTTACAGTGCAACACATTTTCCTTGAATTTGTGAGGGAAAAAAATGTGTTTGAGGCTTGGGTGTTCAAACTTTAATTCTATTGGGTAATGTCATATGAAACGGGCTTTAGGCTGTGTGTGAGTCGACACGTGGACAGCTAAAGGCGTTTTCAGTTGTATTTGATGAACAGTATGGTTGGCCATACACTGTTTATTTTGTTCTTAGTTTGTGGTAATTTGGGGTAACAACTGTTTGAGGGATCAGTGATAGTACATAGTAGTTTAAACTACACATGTAGTTTGACAATACAGAAGTACTCAAAAGGCTTAAAGAAGAACTCAGCAGGGGCAAACAAATTTGTTAACTTTGGGGGATCAGTGTTTGAAAAAAACTGTCCTCAAATGTACTTTTCTTACTGCATAGTTTTGATACAAAGGTGTAACTTCCTGGATTTTATCTTGTGGTATATGATGGTCATCCTTATGTTTATAAGAAATAAGAAGAGCTCACTTTGGAATCTGCCCCTGGCATACCCACAAGAATAGGCAATATTTTCAAATTAAAGACTTAATTTAAGAAAATATGAAGTCACCACTGTGGATAGTGCCATCTATTAGATCACTTATATTATTATTATAAAAAGTTTCTTCCAAACACAAACAGAAAAGGGAGTGATATCAGTCTGTTTTTTAAAAGCACCTGATTTAAATGTAATAAAATAAAATTAAAGTATAAACCTTTCCTTGTTCTCCCATTTTCGTCCCTCAATAGGTGGTAGTTGGAGTAATTCATTGCAATGAAAACATGCAAACAAACAACAAAATACTACAAAAATGGAAAGAGAGAGGAAGTTCAGTACAAGAAAGACTTTATTTATTTCGCACTCTAGGATATTTCTGCAAAGATAACAACAATTGACTTTTGACGGGTCTAGAAGTGCACAAATTACTTAACAGTGTTGTGGGCTTGTATGTGAGGCAATGAGGATAAATAAGACATAGATTCCAAAATTAGTTTCGAGTAAAGCCATTAAATCAAATATACAATCTTTGATAAACCTTTTTTTTATTTTGCTTTGAAATTGAATAGTCAAGTCTACGGATAATTAAAATACCTGCTTAACTTAAACTATTTTCAGATTATAAGAGGTTTTATTTTATTTTTTGTATACTGATCATTCAGTTTTTAAAATTTGAAGTTAAACTTTGTTCCCATACGATTTGAAATATCCCAACTGGACTGTATCTCATAACATACAAAGCTGTTTCCATAATTTTTTCAACCATCTCAAGTCAATGTTGTCTTTTTTACTCAGCATCTAAAAAATCTTACTTGTTGTTGTATATGTACTTGATTTAACCTGATTGCCTGACATAAGAAAATTTCGATTTACACTTTCACTATTTTTTTTTTCAATGGCCTTAGTCTCAAGTGAAAGTGCAAAAATTAACTAGAACTTAAAAGAAATGGTTTTGAAGTACATTGCCATATAAATGATTTATTCGGTAAGTTTTGAAATTGAAGAAATATTATTTAATAAAAATTGCAACAGTATTGAAAACATGCAGAGATTAACCCATCTATTTTTGGGAAAGCAAAGTGTGTATTTCCCTACTTGCATAACACAGGGAGGGTTGATTTGCTCTGAGAGGACCTGTAAGCAAAAAAGATAGCTTTACCTGTGACTTTTATTGAGTAGGCTGTATCTCATTGCTCATCTTGGTTTTAAAAATAATCATACATTTTTGTTGAGTTAAATCTAACACACTTGTTAAGCCCAAACAATTAAGTTTACATTACAGGCTCAATGCAAGCTGCCCTCTTAACCAAATCAGATCATAAGGTCAGAAATCTTGTAATCGAATTAAAAGTGTTTAATAGAAAGAACTTGTGTGCCACCGCTCTGGAAAAATGAGACATTAAGTATTATACAAAAGAACAATATTGATACAGGACAATAAAACAGGCACTTGTGTTTTGTGCAGTAGTATCCAGTTTAACGCATTCCAGATAAATGCATGCTGCAGTTTAAGTAACGCAAAATTGCTTGGATCATTTTTTAAATATAATCAGAATATCCTAAAACACATTCTATACTGGCTAAATGCAAACTATAAAATCGGTTAAAATTTCTTTCATATTAACTTCAATATTGTTCCTTCTTTTACCATTTTTACATTTCGTTAAAGCTTGTAAATTATTACCTTTAGTTTCATGTGATTTTATTATAGGCAGTTTTTTAAATTTTAGACTCTAATTAAAGGTAAGATAGTAGGTTTAGCTTTAAACTTTTGGAAAAAATCAATTCCTTATCCCACCCTTACCCCCAACAAAAAAACCCCAAAAAACACACACACAAAAAAAGTCTCCCCTCCCCCACCACCAACCCTGCATTTTAAGTGTCACAAAACATTTAATTTTTACAGAAAACTCCTCTTGTTTGAATGATTGTTATTGGCAGCTCTATCTCAATAATAAGAAAATTCTATTTCAGGGGTGCAGTACTTATGCCATCTGACACTGGGTACTTAGACACTTATAATCATTTAAATTCTTTACAATTATGTAGTAAACAGAAACTGATTGGCTTGAAATTGGCCTTTTTAGTACATTTTTCTGTATTGTTAAAAATCTATTTAGTTTATAATATTCTTATATTTTATCTTTTTTTTTGGTCCCATTCTTTTTCAATGCATTGATTACTTCTCTTTTTCTCTATAATTATATATGCTTATGCATGTAAAGGTTCTCTTCTCTCTTTAGACTTCACTTTCCCTAGTGTTGATTGGTGCAGTGTTCAAATTGAAATTTCTGACCATAATCATTAGGAGAGATATTGAACCGTAAAACAACTTTACCAATGACAAATCATGATTTCATAGAAAAAAAATTTATCTACTTTCATTGCTATTAATGATTTTTGCAAATTAAGCTACACCTGGTCTGCTAAATTTGGACAATTAAACAGCCTTTAATTCTCAGCTAGTGGTTCCTCTTGAATAGGATCATATACAGATTTAGGCATCAATTCCTTGAGCAAATTTTCTCTTTGTTCCTCCGTCATCTTGCTTAAGGCTATGTCCCATTCTGAAAAGTCAACGTAAGCTTTCACCTGAAATGTAAAAATAATGGTCTTTCAAAAATAAGGCATACCAGTGTATGGCCCACCTACAATTTAAAATGATAGGTGGCACAAGAAGAGAAATATACAATGGAGAACTGTTCAGTTCAATAAAATATTTTAATTGCTTAGATTATAAATGCAGCTGAATAGGTCTTGAATTGTTTTTATATTGAACTGAGATGAGATCAAAATCAACACAAAAAAGTTTTTCTTATCCAATCAAGTCTTCATAATTTAAGCTTATTAAATGGTTAATAAATTAAGGATATTTGCTTAATTTGAAATGTATTTAGATTATTCATTCAATTTTTCTTTTGTAATTTAAACTGATAACTCATTTTTTGTATAATTAAAAGTTAAATTTTGTCTCCCACAGGCTTGAGATATCCAACTGACCACATATCTTTTTACTTCAGATCAGATAAAACAGATGTCATAAATGACAGGGAAAAGTTTTGCTCTTCCATTGTATAACCTCTTTGGTAAAAATGTTTGTGCACAAACCAGATTAACATTGTTTCTGTAGTGTAATGATTATTATTATTTTGCAAAAAATGTAATTAAGTCTAGACTTGAGCTACTCACCTTCCCATCAGCATCCAGCTCAAGATTCGAGTTGTTTGATTGCCGCTGAGAAAACAATTGCATCTCACCGCTTGAGTTTGTGCTGTAGGTACTGCTGTCGTTAGTTGGTGTATCTGTGCTGTTTGTATTGGTGTTGGATACCCCGAGCAGATTTGGTCCTGACATGAGGTAGTTAGTGGGGGTTTTAGGTGATTCTGAGTCTGATGATCGTTGATGTCTGCTAGTGTCAGAGGCAGCTGAAGTGATAGAGGAGGGTACTGGAGTATAGTGATTGTAGATGCTTGATGGAAACCCTGCTCCTAGGTGCTGGGGTGGCTGTGAGGGTGAGTTTATGGAGCGAACGGACCCAGGACTCTGCACTGAGAGAGGGTAGTTAAAATTTCGCACAAGAAGAGTAATATCATCCCGTTTCTTACATAGGCTCTTTTTCGCATCACTGCCAGTCATAAAGGTGTCATGGTGAATGCGAACAACCTTGTCCACCACAGCCTGAGCCACGCCAGTCAATGTTGTTTGCTGACCAAACTCATGGGCAACCATGGATGCTATGTCTCCATTGATAGTCTCAGTGCCTGTAGCATCTGTCAGAGCCTGATACAAGCCATCTGACATGAGCACCAGAAATGCACTTGAGCTGTCAAGCTCTACACCACCATCCACAAAAGGGTCAGCTATCACAGGCTCCACTCTTGCACAACTAAGGAAAAAAACAAATTGATTTGAGGTGCAACAAAAAATATTCAACCATACAGCAACAGCAAATCAAACAGATTTTCGAAAAATTTTATACATCCATGCTTATAAAGCTGGAATGCATAAAATGAGCAGTTGTCTTAAAGCCTTGTCCCTTTGAAAAGATTACTGACACATGATTCCTTGCCAAAATAGTTTTCCTAAAATACAATGAATCCCTTGACTGCATTTCAGTGCCATAGTCGTATTTTGGGAGGGCTGTAGATTTACACTGCCTGCCCTGCTCTAAACCTGTTTACTTTTGTGCATTTTTCAACTGAAATAAACTTTTTTGTTATAAAAGAATGACTCCCTTGAGAAATCAAAATATCATAGTTTATTTTTTGCTCATCATGACATTTTAGACTTTAATGTTTTTTAAGTTTGTTTACAGCTTTCAGTTGTGTGACTGTGGGTGTAGAACCAAACGCTATGCTGAAAAATTCATTTGATGCTTATGTTCTTTTGTGAACTTAATGGTCTGAAAAAAAAAGATGACTGCATTATTTCATTTGCACATAAATTAGGAAAAACTTTGATTTAAGAGGATTCGAATTATAATCAATGGACCAGGTTTATTTTCTCAGCCACTTCTCAGTTCTACAGCACCTTCCTCTCTCACCCCACCCTTGTGTAAATGCAGGAACATTTATGTAAAGACATTTCTGTGTAGCTTCTTGGATGGCAACTTTGTCTAGTAAGGGTTTATCATGAAGCTTTCATGTTTTGGAGTGGTGAAAATTGCTGTAAGCCTCAATATAAACTTCAAATCAAGACAATTGAACCTTATGAACTTTAAATTATGAGTTCAAATCTATAACAAAGCCAAAGATGAAGAAAAGAAATCAAATGCAAAAAACTTCAAATTATAAGAAATTCATATAATCAGACTTTGATTTTAGAGGTTTATATAAAAAGATATATTGACACATTGGTGTGGCTGCTCTTGATTACAATATATCTTCCCACAAAAGAAAAATTGCTTAGCAGTGAATGGGTTAAACTCTAAAGAGAAGCGGCCTTGTGTGAAGCATTTCAATCTGGTAGTCTGGCAAGAATATATTGTGTAGTATAACCATTATTTCTAAAGAACACCAGTACCTCAAACACTTAACATGGCACCTGCAGCTACCGTATACTATTGCCCAGGCTTTGAAACATGCTGGGGCCTTACAAGGCAAGTCAGCTTTGAAGTAGCTTTACGTGTAGAAAAGTTATGTGTAACGTAAATTTCAATTGCAAACTTAGAAAAGATAGAGAAAGAAATTGATAGCCATGATAAATGAAGAGTCTGCTCTGATTTTTGTTGGAAACTTGAAAAAAAGAAATATCACTTAAATAAAAAAAAAAATGCTATAACCCCAGCAAGCTACCATACAATAAAATTGAAAATATTAAAAAACAAAGGAACAAAGAAAAAAAATTTAACAACTTAGAATAATTTCTTGTTCAACTGCCAAGAATCAGTTTGCATAGTGCCCGTTCAAATTTACAGCTGACTTAATCATCAAGAATACAAAGATTCAGATATAAAGTTAGAGCCCAACCCTTTAATTGGGAATGAGATTAGAGCGCAAATTAGCATTCCTATAGCAAACTCCCTCTTTGAGGGTCAATTGCTTGCAGGCAAGAACAATGATTTTGTGCTCTATTGTCCTTCCCAAAACCATTTTTCTTTCCAACAATTCTGCAAATTTGTCTGAATTGGAACAGCAAAATTTCTATTCCGAGCTGACAAACAACAGCAAATATGCTTCTCCTTGTCAGTCATCAGCTAACTTTTTTTTGCCTGAACAAAAAATAACGACTTTAAAAAACTACAAAAAACCCAACTCTCCTTAAAAGAAGATGAGATGGTAGGGCGATGGTGAGTATTTACCTGAGCACATCGTTGTCTTTGTATCCACCCTTGACATGGTAGTCTCCGATGCAACGCGTGCAATCTGAGTTAGCTACTCGCCTTAAGACTTTAATTTTATCAACATCCAGACCAGCTTGCTTCAGCCTTGTCTGTTCTCCAAAGTCATTGATGGTGTGGTCATAGGAGAGCTGTCTCACACGAAGAACATTGTCTGCACCAGTCTTGCACATGAAAGCTCTGGTGTCACCTTGCGATTTGATTGGTTTAATCAAGTAAGATAAAATCAGAAGGAGATGATAATTAACAATAAAAAAAATCAAAAGACTTGTGTCAAGAGAAGTAAATGCATGGTTGAATACAGTTTTGAACAATTTTTCTTGCCTGATTCATATGAGAAGGGCTTTTAAAAGCATTTATATTCTTTATGGTTTTCCAACAGAAATATAAAACTCAGCACCAAAATCAACACTCTGAAAGCTCACATACGGTCCATCCTTCTATACGGATGTGAATGCTGGGTGCAACCAAAAGACCTCGAAAGAAGACTTCAAGCAGCAGAAATATAGTATATCAGAAGAATTATGAGAATATCATGGACTGAAAAGAAGTGAAACAAAAAAGTTATGGAATTGGCCAGATACAAAAGATCCCTACTCAAAACCAACAGAAAAAGACAACTACAAATTTTTGGGCACATAATGGAGCTGATGGAATAGAAAAGCAAATATTGAGTGGAAAGATATGTGGTACCAAAGGCAGAGGGAGACAACGCACGAAATACACTGACAGTCTGAATAGCTTTGCATCGAAGAAGGAAAGAATGCTCCAACAATGAACTCATCAGGAGAACTGACAACCGAGAGGAAAGGAAAGCCATGATTGCCGTTGTCTGAAATAGACCTGGCACATGAATAAGAATAATTTACAACAAAAAAGGGGAAAACAAGGTACAACCCCTTAATACGAGAAAACAGATCCTGCTACATCGAAAAATGCCTCATAGATAAAATTTGGAAACAGTATGAAAGAAATAAAATTAACAGTAGGTTAGAAAAAAAGAAAAACAACACCTACCAACATTAGCCACATACAGCTTGTTGTTGTAAATTAAAACCACAGTTGCAGTTGTGCCCCCAGAAATTTCTCTGTCCAATTCTTCAAGTTTCTTCATAATGTCTGGATGTTTCTGCATAGCTTCATAACGGTCAATACCCTGAGAGAAAAACATTTTGGATTATCAATGTAATTCTTATTTATACATCAGTTGGTTATTCATTCAGTTTACATATATAGTTTAACCATTTGCTGTATACAACCTTTTCCAAGCAGAAACTTTTTAGCCTGATTCAATTTTTATCCCTTAGGCTATAGAAGAAATGAAAAAATTACAAAAGTTAAAAATTTTTCATGTAACGGGCCAACAATACATTACATAGGAAACTTGTAAGGTCAGATTGTGTGGAGTTTTGTTCATTAGCATACTTAGTGTTTTAAGGAGACTATTTTTAGCTAGCATAAGAAACATAAAAACCTAAATATCATTAAAATTTATTTATAACTTTATTATGAACAATTTTAACCTCTGGCAATCGGTCCTGAAGTGTAGTTCTTTCAGCCAAGAGTCCGTCCATTGATTCAAAGTAACTTTTTTCAACACCGATGAAAGCCTGAAAAAAAAAAACAACTCACAGATGAGTCACAAGTTGAAAATAGTTTGTTTTGTATAAATTCTGCACCTTCATTTTTTTCCCTTCAGTACCATAGATGAACTTAAGTTTCTAAGGCCACAATTTGGAATAAACAGTTTGTACAGTCGACTCCACTTAAGTCGACGCTGCATAAGTCGATTTTC
>BMAT01007256.1:2628-15606 GCA_019649035.1 Elysia marginata
TGACAATGCTAAAACTGAATGCGCAAAAGTATCGTTAGTCATTGTCTATCAGACTTCGGCTAGCTAACATCGTCACCATGGTTCATCATACACGCAGTTTAAATTTTAATGCTTTTTTTTAACTTCACCGTTCACGATACAGTTACATTGTACAGTACTTTTTACACTACGAGAGAACACCAAGATGCCTTCTACTTCTGCTGTCAGTGTTGCTAACAAGAAACGAAAGTGTCTTTTGTTTGAGACCAAACTTCAGATTATTGATGAAGTTGAAAGAGGAAATAAGAGCAAGGCGGACATTTGCTGCGAATACAGCATTGCGTCAATGTCACTCAAGGGCACGTTTATTCACTTTATCAATCAAGGGGCACAACCGTTTTGAAGTTTTGTGTCCCATGGTTATTTCCCTTGAAGCAGAATTGACCCTTTACAAATGTAGTATGTAGGCCTATCATGTTTTCCTCTTCAATATAGTCTACAATGCTTTTTTAAATGATTTTAAAACAACCTTGTATCCAACGAGACCTCTGGTTCAACGAGGATATAATGCCAGGCCCTACTATCTCGTTATATCCAAGGTTCACTGTACAAGTCTAAGATCCAGATTCATATCAGGTTTTCTTGTATATCACAATATCCTTTCATCACAAAAACCCTCTTAATTTTGAAAATGATAATAACAAATATTGTGGTCTAAAGTCTTATGTCGCTCTATCAAGGACTGGCAACACAACATCGATATACCACCTATGTACAAATGGAAGAACCAGAAATTTGCGATACAAAGAGGTCCTGTGAACTTTTGTATTGAGGTGAATAATTCATCCCGAGCATGATCGGGCATTCAGCTAGTATTTAAATATTCTTGGGTAGACATAAAATTTGATTTGATTGAATATATAGTGCAATCACTCAGCATCACAGATATCCATGTAGCATTAGTTCCCCAATTAAAGATATCTCTTATTCTTTGTTGTCTAGATATCAACTGCCAGTAACCATTATTGTTTTCAACAACAATGGGATTGCTATGGGTATTCCAGATGATATGTGGGACATGGTGGAAAAAAGTGGAGACCTCTTGCTTAAGTAGGTTTGACATTGGTTTCTTTTTTGGTAACTCTTTCTCTCTCATTGTGTGATAGTAACTTTTATGGAAACTTCTTCTTAAAAGGTAAAGATATAGAATTGAAAAAATAAGTAAGAGTTGCTAAATTTAAGACACTACTTGAAGCCAATTGTTTAGCACTAATTGGCGGGCTCCAAGTCATGTGCCTAATGTGATATTAAGCTTTGAGTCAACCATCTCTTAAGTAAATTGATGCCTTATTTTAAAATTAAATTGTGTGTTTTCAAAATTATCAAAATAGCTAAGTGCTCTATAAACGAGATCATGCTAGGCACCTTATCCTAATTCTATCTTCCTTATGTTTTTCACAACCAAATAAAGCATTTCCCATGTGTGGCCCTCTGGATAAAAAACTATCTTTTATACATTGATTTTTAGTTTAAGTTCAATACAAACTACTTAGGTACATTTTTATCATAAAAAATGATGTATACTTCTATCCAAAAGCAAGATGTCTCATTCTCTGTTTTTCCATTGAGAAAGGTAAGAATGAGTTTGTGAGAACAAATATTAAAATTGAAGTTGGATGAAAACTATACATTGTTCTGGTAAGTATGGTAGTACTACATTAAACTGGTCCTTAAAACATTTTGTCAGGTTTTGATAAAAAATGTATAAAATTTGAGTAGATTTTCCTGTCCTAATAATCCTGTGCTTGTTCTCTCAGTGCCCCTCCTACCTCTCTAGCTCCCAACACACGGTATGAAAAAATGATGGAAGCTTTTGGTGGGAAGGGTTACTTTTGCCGTACACCAACAGAAATCAGAAACAGTCTCAAGGCAGCTTTGGAATGTAACAAGCCTGCTTTGGTTAATATCATGATCAGTCCCATGGCACAGCGCAAAACCCAGGTAAGCAGAAGATTATGGAAAATACATTTTTGATTAACCTTGCTTAAATGGAAGAGTTATTTGTAATATTTACTCAGAAGAGTAAAAAAAAATAATAGCAGCTGAAAAAATCCTGTGATAAATATTGTATCCAAGGAAAAATAAATTCCAGCTTGCCTTGAGCATGAACTACCAACCATCTTAGTATGAAATGTCATGTTAAAACATTTATACCAATTTATTTCATCTGTTTTTTCTTTACAGGAATTTAACTGGCTGACAAAATCCAACCTATGAAAAGTGCTGCTTCAGATTTGCTGTGATGCAGGGGTCATTGTTATTGCAAAACTAAAATGGATTTTAGAAATTTTTTTTCCCGTATGACAGCCAAAATTTCATCACAGATCTTCATGCAAACCACATCTTAATCCAAAAGCATTGACAAAATACAAATAATCTTAGAGAAATTCAAATGCTTGGTTAATATTGACAAACTGACTTCAACAAAGATTGAAGGTAGCTAGGAGACACATAAAGAATGAGATCATGTATCGAGGAATATGAAGATATTTCCACAGAAACGAAGTTAAAAAACGACAAGAGCCTTAAAACCATTGATAATTAGACCCCAAGTCACTTCTTGAGTCTGTCTTTATAAAGATTGTTTCAGATCGGCATATACAAATACAAAAAGAGGGCAAATTAAACTTGTTTTATGTAAAACCAAAGACCATGCTCAATATCTAATACTCTGAGAAAATCACAAACAAAACTGCTTTCTCAAAAATTATATCAATGACTGCTTTCAGAACCTCTTTAAATTTTATAAAACTAACCTCCTTTGAAGAACAGAAGGGAAAAAAGTTTCTGCTAACCAAACTAAGAATCTTTATTTTTTAGACTTAAGGTTGAGATATCAAAGGAAGATCATTCAATTTTACCAATCTGAATTTGCTAATGCATGTCTGGCAACAATTCATGAGATCAAAACTTAAAGACCTTGCCACTTTCAGGCACCCAAGGAAGACAGCAGGAGAGCAGTTTACCTACATAACAAAGAATAAAAGCCAAAGTGATCCATTGGTATAACTAGGATAAGTAAGAGAGACAGCACATGTTCTGAGCCATGGACATTTTGCTATTGATAATATTTGTAAAGTTCGTTCTTGGTTGCCAATCATCACATCGTTATGGCATTTTAAAATGTTTTTTGGTCTTTATTTTTCCAACCTCAATGCATTTTGTTCAAAATGTGATATTCTTTCTTTTGGCTGATCGTTTTTAAATTATTTTTTTTGGATGCCTTTGGTTGTAACAAATAGAAAGACAAGGACTTTTTAGAATATTTAGTCTTGTAATAAAAAAACCCTGAAAAATGTACAAAAAAACAAAACACCTTTTTTTTTCCTTTGCTGAAAAAGCAAATTCAAAAAATTATTGAAAAGTGTGATTCTCTAAATATATATAAAAAAAACAAAACCTTGAAGGCACAATTGTTCCTAAGGTGGATAGCAAGTTATAACTAATTTCAATAAAAACTGTAGGACAGGATAGATTTTGAAAATTACCTAACTTGAGAATAATTCAAGATGATGGCCGCACAATAGAAACAATGATAATACCATAGCTTGCTTGTTAATTTTCATTTAATTTGACCAATTTTAATTGATTTGTAAGTATCATTTCAACAAAAACCTTGAAATTAAAAAAGTACCTGAGAACCCGGTCCTCCCCATACGTGAAGTGATTATTTAAAACACAGTCCAGCCTGAATATTTTGATCCCCATGGAGATAAAGTTTAACTTCGAAATATCCATATTTTAACTTATCAGTATATGTTATAAAAAAGGAAAACTATCACTAAGTAATATAAATTCAAGTTATCTTAAAAGCTGAGCTTATGTTTTAACATTGGTGACTTACTTGCTTTGACAAGGTAGGACAGAACATCCACCTATTTTTAGAATGTGTGGAAAATTATGGGCTGTTCCACCGAACTTTTTTTGGTTTGGCACTGCATTGCGCACAACAAGTTTCATGGAGAAAAATTATAAAGTATAGACTTAAAAAACATATATATTCCTGCTCCGATCTATCGTTGAATTTTGATTGCTGATTTAAGAATTGTACTCAGTTTTTATCTATATTTCTTTTTTGAGATAGTGGTCAGTTAAAAGACGCCTAGTCCAGCCCATGGGTGTTACGATCCAGGATTAACATGGATTGGCAGCTGCGGCTTTCGCCTTTCGATGGGTAGGAAATAAAGGGCTGTCACCAATATCACTTCTAAGTGACATAAGGATGTATTTGCCGTAGACAGTTGTATGAATTGTATAGATTAGATATGTTTGAAGCTCACTGTGTTTAGGGTGCATATAGCGTATATCAGTGCCTGGCGTGAATCCCCATTTATATAGGATTGGAGTCCAAGCGAACGCAGATTATTACAGAGAGTTTTTTTAGGCAGAAATAATTTTATAAATGAAGTTATCTTGAAATAAATTTTACTTGTACAAAATCAATATTAATGAAAACAATTAATATTTATGGATTAATAAAAAGGTTTAATGTAAAAATGTTTAATGATGCTGAATTTTGATTTTTGTTTAGTCTTTTAAATAGGCTTTGTTATCTGGATAATAATCATAATCTGATACTTATCAATTTTATTGGCTTGTTATTGTGTGTGCAATATATGTAATAAACGGATTCTCTATACTTTTCATACAAATTTCTTTTTCATTTGCATTTCATGCTTGCCTAGTTGAAATGGTTATATCATTTATAATCTCCTTGTTGAGAAAAAAGTCACACATCTGAGATCATGTTAGTTACTTTATTCATCTAATAGTAGACATTTTTAGTTTTAAGTGATGCCATAAATAAAAAAATTAACTGACACACAAGTCAATAAAGTTCAAAAATTTTGTCATTTTAGCTGCTTATTTTTTGGTCATGATACCACCACTGTAAAATTTGTAGAGAACATTTTACACTTGTATTAAAAAAAATCATGCATTCAACTATATGTCTTGCATCCAGGAAAAATGAGTATGAAGCTAGAAATTCATTTTTTGAGAAAACCTCATTGAAAGGTCTTTTTTTTTCTTCTTTTTCTCCATATTTTAAATCAACAAAATCTTAGTAACTTATGCACTTTTTGACGTTTGGGAGCTTAAAACAAATGATTGATCATAAAAGCAATGCCTTTGAAGGTAAAAGTTGCAACATCCAACTGATTCATCCTGGACGCAAGACATGTATATGAGTACGTGTAAGTGTCAAACTCTTAAGGCAAGTACAGACAACTCCGCTTAAGTCAGTCTCCAGGGGATATAACCAACAATATCAGATTAGGTGAAAAATCGAGTTATAAACAAGTCCTTATAAATAATTGCTTCCATATAAAACCAAGAGTGACAATAATTCATCATTATCAAGATTGTGTTTGCTGGTGGGCCTACTCCAAACTCAATAGCAGCGCCTTTCTGTAGTTTCAACTTCATGGATCAGTTTTGTTGAAGCATCAGAGTTTTTAACTTTTTACTTGCCATTTAAAATTGTATAAAAATGCAAGACTATGGTATGGTAGTGCCTTGGTAGATTAGTATTGAGAAACAATTTTTTAATAGGTCTGCTTAAAAACTCAAACCTAAACCAACGCTTCTCTGTTTGATTCTGATCAAGTAATCATGTGAGACTGTGGCCTGCAAGAATTGTTTCGGCTGTAGGCCTGCTCATCAATAACTGCACGGTTTACTGTGGTTCATCACTATAGCCAGATTGGTGTGAATGTGTGTGTGCATGGGAAGGGTAGGCTCAAGCAGGGACTTATTCAATGAGGTAACAAAGTGTCCAATGGGCAGCACGCAAGCCTTAAGTTCAAACTCTCCTTTTCCATACATTACCTCACTTCACCTATATTCGCTTGCTGGCAATGATGATAAGAATTAACCCTGTCCCTCTTTCCCTCTTTGTCTCGTTGCTAGCTATCTTTGTTATACATACAAGAGAAAGAGGGTAGAAGGTCATGGGGTTTGTTTGGCGACATTGATAGACATGGTAGGTTTGTTCTCACTCTCAGCCCTTTCATTACTTTATGTCATAGATCAAGCATTACGCACATAAAATCCCACGTCATCACTGTTGATTGCCCCCAGGCGCATTATGTAAGCTAGGTCTATAACGTTAATTGACTTGCAAATAGGTGAAAAATGCAAGATTTTTTTAAATAAAAAGAGTGAAAACAACTGCGCTTTTTTCTCTGCTCTGGCTCATCCAAGATCTAATTATGAGGAAGCGCTTATATTTTTACTATACAAAGAGGACAGGGCCTAGAAAAAAATCAACTGGGCCAAAAATTGACTAAGGCAGGGTCGAGTTAAGTGGAGTTGCCCGCATTACTCTGACCTCTTATCCAATATAAATAATGGAGCAACCAACAAACCTTGATAGCGTTTCTGAATGGCTTCTAGTCATTTAGAAGCTTAACACAGATTGGGGGAAAGGAATGACAAATAAATTAAAGAAAATACAATATAAATCATATTGATGGCGGCAGGATTAAAAATAACTAGTGAGATCTTCTTTTCTCTCTATTTGGGCACTATAATTCATATTGGAAAATTACGAGAACCATAATTGTCTTGGTAATAACACCAAATAACACCCAACATGATAGAATAGAGAAAGTGTCAAAAACCACCTATGACTTAAAAATCTCTTTGGCTATAATGAGAACACCTGCTAGAATGAGAGTTTTTAAAAAAGAGTGCTTGTTATTACAAAATTACACTGTATTCTGGTTTAGTCATCATAAAAGGAATAACTTCATAGTTGTCTATAATTTATAAGCCCTAACACCAAATAGAGCATTTAAAAGAAAAAAGTTTTAATTTAATAAAAGACTTTACTGTGTGCACTGATTTGCCATTGAATATACACACTCACGAAATCTCAGCAAGTCACAAAAATCTCTCCTGCCATTCAAACACCACAATCATATCACTAATATTTGAAATACAGTACAACCAAAATTGATCAAATCAATCACTCAATTTACATTTTAATAGTAATGCAAAGGAAGAAATGTAAATCTTTTACAACAAATTGACATCAGCACAAAATATGCACAAACTACAACTTTTCACTCTCTTCAACACTCTCAACTGCTTTGGTTTCTTTCACTTCAAGCTGCTTGTTGATCGTTTTTGATAACGTCTTGTACATCGTCAAAGCCTGTGAAAAAAAATTCATACATGCAAAAACCAGTGTTAACTTTAACTTATGGAAAAAAAAAAATATATATATATACGTATGTTATGAAAAATTACCAGAAAGAACTTTTTGTTAAAAAAGAAGTTATAGGTTCCTAAGCACTGGTACTTAATTTTAAAAAATCTGAACTTAATTGTTAGCAAATTTAAACTTAAAGTTATTTAACTGCAAACAATATTGCAATGGGTGCACCACGCCAGTCTGTTTTTTATTTATTTTAGGTAAATTTGATTTCTGTATTTATTTCAAGAATATCATTGAACTCAGTGAAGTTGTGTAAGGTGCTTTAAAGAGCTTTAAAGTCATACAGAACACAGGTGATAATGAATGTTGGGAATCTTTTAACGTGTGAAAAAAGTTCTATAAAAACAAAGGATTAGAGTCTTAAAACCTGAACAAATTTTCTCCAATCTTTTAATTACATTTTGTATTAAATAGCAAAACAACACTGCTAATGAGAGACTCAAGGTAGCACAACTTTTCTTTTAAAGGTAAATTCAACTTCCATATTTAAAACAAGAAATCCAATTAAAACGCTGGGTGGTTTGTGTTTTGGACTCATAATCCAGCAGTTGCGGATTTAATTCCCAACCACAACATATGTTGTAATTGCTTTGGGAAAGCAACTTATCCACACTTTTCTCAGACCAGCCACCTGTAAAATGGGTACCTGGTTATAGTCAGTATTTAAAATTTGTGAAATGTTAGGATTCACTTGAGCGCCTAACAGACAGCTGTAATGTAATGCTCTGAAATGAGTTGAATTTGCTATGGTGTGTATTGGTTTGCTGGGAATAGGTGTAAAGTGTTGAGGCTTTCTCAGAGGTGAAAGACAACAGCCATATTACCTTCTTTCTTTCTCCGTAAAATTGTGTCAGCTGCTTAAAAAGCTTAAAAGTCACACAGAGCACAGGTGACACTGAATGTTAGGAATCTTTTTTAACATTTATGCAACAAAAATATTCAGTATAATCAAAAGATGTAGCTTCTGAACACATGTTCAGAAAGTCCTCATCTTTTATTGGTATACACCTTGGCATTGAGTTAAATACTTTGTATAAAGAGTCAAGAGTATGTTGTGAAAATGTATTGAGCACAGTAAAAAAATTTTATCGCTTGAGGAATTTTACAAAGTCTAAAATTCTTTGATCTTATATTTTTGAGCACATGCAAACTATGATTATGAATCACATTTTTTTTTATTTGTGAAACGAAGATACTTCTTCCTACCTGGGTGACCATCCCTGATACATCGCCACTATTGGCTGGTAGAATAACTGTGTTGCTCTCTTTGGCCAGGTTACTGAAGGCATCCACATACTGTTCAGCCACATTCATGGAGACTGCATTCATACCATTCTGAGGGAGTTCCAGTTTAAAAAAGAGCTTTATATTGAGTTCCTGCCCTTCATTTTACACTTTATAGTTTTGCAAACATTTATTATTTAAGTATATTTTTGAGTCACATGGATGGCTGTCAGATGAAATCTCTGCAATACCAGTTGACTATTTAAGATCCCTATCCTGAAAAGCTGAAAGGTTGATCTAAGCTTCCGTTTAAAAACCCACGGCACAAGTTATATTACGTGAAATAGAGAAAAGTGGTCATAAAAGTGCTGTCAGGGTTTCTAATTTACTTTCTTTGCCATAGGAAAAAGTTTGTATGAACAGTCCATTGCAAGTAAACGGTAAAAAAATCATCAGGTTCTTAGGCAATAATTTTCCTGTTCCTAGCATATTGGTTTCTTTTTTTTTTCTGTATAAATAAACCGATTTCTTTTAACAGCATGATTTGTTAATGCTATCCCTTAGTCTTTACTTATTGATTTCTCTTCTTTAACTACAATTTCTTTTCCAATGACTAAGCTGTGTTGATTTTAAAGTATTTTACAACAATAAGTGTGTACATATCTCAATGTGAAATTCATTCAATCCATGTTTGTAAATGATTGGTTTCTTGAGACGATATGTAATTTTTACACATATACATGTATGAACAAAGAAAAAAAAAACAAGCATAGCAAACTAAATCACTACAGGAAAAAAGTTTGTATGGATAACATTAAAAATCATGTGCCACAAGTTAGACAAATTAATTACTGTATGGACTCAAAATATGAAAATATTGTATTGAGAAAGAAAAAAGCTGTTGGTAAAAACCTAAGATTCATTTTATATGGAATGTATTTTTTATCTAAAAGATGAAAGATATGTCATAATAATTGCATTACCTCTTTCTGAAGAGCTGTTGCCACTAAATCAATGGAAGTTGCCCGGGCTTGGGCATTAACTATTTGAGCTTCAGCCTCACCTGAAAAAAAAAACACAAGTAAGAATAATGGCTCTTTGTATCATTTGTTTTGATTAAATGGGGTTTTGGGGCCAGAACAATAAGTACAACAAAGACATAAAATAATTCATTACTCTTAAACTGTTTCTATTCTAAGCATAGTTTAAACAAACTTTCAAAAATATCTAAAATCCTTTCAAACTTGAGGTTTCATTCAAAATATGCATGAACATGATCATGAACATGCAAATAGCTTGGAATAGATAGGAAACTCTTTCTATGAAGCTTCTTTCATAATAAACTCTTCCAACAAATTTGAGATTAAGCTATAGTTGCAAATTTTGCATATCACGGAGATGAAGAGCTCTTTGTAGTTTGCATATATTTGTTTTTATATTTTACTGATATAATATATACCTTTTGCTTGGTTGACTTGCTCTGCCATGAATGCCTCTGAGTTAAGAATCCTAGCCTTCTTTTTACCCTCAGCAACGTTAATGTCAGCTTCACGCTTACCTGCCATAACCATTACATACAAACATATATTAAGATGTGATCATCTGTTGATTATAAACAAAGCAAACACTTAAAAAACTATTTCTTTTAAGTTGCAATATTCTATATTTAAAAAAAAAGAGAATTTTTTTGTCAAGTGCTACAGGGTTGAAAAATGGCTAAAAATGCTAACTTTGCATTTATAGGTATAATAATTATTCATTCCAGAGAAATGCACCCAAAATTGATCATTTGCAAGTTAAACCGTAAAAAACCAGTTTTTTATAAGTTTTTTCTATATACAGTGGAATCCACGAGAAGTCAACTCGCTTGAAGTCAACTCTCAGTTAAAGTCAACACCTTGCAACGGTCCCGTTTTTTTCCTTCTTTATTTAAGTAACTTTGTTTCGCATTAAGTCAACAGCTTCAGACCTATTTTCGCTTAAAGTCAACACCTCGTGGTCAAATGGAAAGATATAGAGAGACCCCAGATGGGTCTTGGGAGAGACAAAGAGAAATAGCGAAGGTGGGTGGGTGGGAGCTCTTTGTTTCCAATCATGATTCAAGACACAGTGTGCAGCACTTGCTCGCCTGCCTGGGCCCACAGGCCTGGCGAGGGCTAGTTGGGGAGAGGGGGCTCTAGTGCAGCTGGACAAAGACAGTGACACTGACAGGTGCTGATTGGCGCAATTCACTGATGATTCCCTCACTCCTTCCCGCCTCGCCAAACCAGTGCGAACACAGTGTTCATGTGAACACATCTACACCTTCCATCCCTACATGTATAGCTAGGCTAGGCTAGCCTTCATCATTTCTCTAAGTACCTTCCTAATGGTTACGCAGCGCTCGTTGAATTTATCTATTTCTTACACATTGCAATATGTTACACCCCCCCCCCTCCCCCAATGAAAATGGATAAAGTCAACCTCCCTTAAAGTCAACACTTTTTTTCGGTCCCGAGGTGCTGACTTCATCTGGATTCCACTGTACACTATTTAAGATAAAAATCTCAATTACTATGTGGCCTAAGTTGAGGAGGTGGGGGGGGGGGAGGAAGAGAGCGAGCCAGCTTGCACGCCTGTTTTCTTCGTTGAGCTTAATTCATTTCAAGATTACCTTGCAGTAGTAACTCATAGGTTAGGGCCCTAAAGAAAAGGTGAGAGAGGAGGGAGAGATAGATGTACAAAGATCAGAGATGCACCTGGGCAAGACAAAATTGCCTGAACTTTTCTTTGTAATCCATCCATTGCTACACCCCTTTCAAATTTTAAGTTTTTCTATTGCTCGTTCTTTGCATTAACATGGAACAAATTTCGGGATAATCCTGGCAAGACTGACGAAATGAAGGGGATGATATCTATTTTCACCTAATTTCTTTCTAAGGACACAAGGTGGAATTTACTCACTGGGGCATCACTATTTGAGTTACAAATTATATCTACTCCTATGAAGCTCATTATTCTTCATTTCGTCAGTGTTGTTTATTATGATTAAAAATTATGCATTTTACTACATAGGACACTTTATTTCGAGAAAAAAGAACAAAAATTATTGGGTTCAAGTTGTATGACAATTAGACAACAAATAAAAATTAGGTAACTGATGTCAGGCTACCTTTCTTAGTCACATGGCAAGGAGAGCTGATAATATAAGTAGCCCACCTTCTGATTCCAGAATAAAGGCTCTTTTCTTCCTCTCTGCCTCCACTTGCATCTGCATAGCTTCTTGGACTTTAGGTGGAAGAGACATGTCACCTGAATAGAATTCAAAAGACAAAGTATAAAATTTTCATGATCCAAATGTGAAGAAACATAGCTACGATTCGAACTGTTACTTTGTAAACAAGGCAATTGAGAGTCATGTTCATAGTGTTCACCATACCAGGTTAACTTCTTTTATGACCTGGTTTCACAAATGCTGAGACTGGTAATGCAGCTTCTTGAGTCTCCATGTTTTAAAAATAAAAAGAGACAAAACTGTCTGAAAGAAAAACTTAACTAAATGGGTTTAACATTTGACATTATATCCATTCTCCAGTACCTCTAATCAGGGCATTGTTATCTTTTATAAGCTAATAAAATCTATAAACGGTATCATGAAAAATGGTAAAATGCAAGAAAATCAATGCAGTGTCTTAAAACGTTTTTAAAAAAGGAAGCAACTTACGAATTTCATATCTCATGCACTTGATACCCCAGGAATTTGAAGCATGGTTGATAGAATCTGTGGTGAAACAAGAATTGTAATTGGAAAAGGTGGTTAAGGTGGATTTATTGAAATAATAGCATTAGTAACACAATTTAAAGCAGTGAATTTATAATTATAAAAATGTAATGAAAGGGGCTTACTGGATAATGCAGGGATGCAAAAGGCTCATACTAAAAAAGCAGGTAAATTTTAACTCTGTAAGCTCCCTTATGCAACTTTGGATGGACCAATTTAAAGTGATAGATACAACTCTGCACTATTGCCTACACAGCTATACAACTGAAAAGAAGAGTTTGATTTTCTATGACTCCTAATTATTTTGGATGTTTTCTTCAACATTTAATCATAATTTATAAAAGTTTTCCTGCTTTTTTAGCTAAAGAGAACTGCTAAAAAATCGGAAAACTTGCAACTTAATAATGTTTCATCACTAGTGATGCAATATAGCTTAGGATTAATTACAAAATATCAAGTGGGTCTGACAACAAAAAATCTAGTTGTCAAGACTTGCTTTAAAAAAATAAACAGCTAGAGACATTGAAAAACTACAACGGTGGCGGATCTTACCCACAATAGCTACATTCAGCAACTCTCTCTCCCTGAAGACAGTGTCAAGGGCAATTTTACCAATTTCAGATCTCATGGTGGTTTGAGCTAACTGAGTGATGGCATACTCTGGATCTTCCACACCATAGGATGCCTAGAAATTAAATGGATATGAAACATTTTCCCAATGTTGCAAAACAAA
>BMAT01007256.1:15644-28036 GCA_019649035.1 Elysia marginata
CTTAGAGGTCACAAAAATATGACACAAAAAGATAAGAATTTAAGCCTAATAAGGAGACCCGACTCTAAACTTGCTGCATGGAAGAAGCAACAATTTTTACAGAAAAGAAATAAACCAATGGCAAGGTAATATTTGAAAAGTACTTAAAAGAAAAAAGTGGAAAAAAAAAAAGATTGTGAATTACACTGTCCATTCCCCACCTTTCCACCCATACTCTTTCAATTCACTTAAAGATAACTCTTTTACATAATGACAATGTTCTGGGTTGCTTAATTACCCCAATACACTATTTTTGCAATAACTTACAGTTTCATAAGTTGAACTTTGATTGATGCAACAATTACATATAGTCCCTCATCTACACTCTCAATACAATGTTGAAACAACTTTTATGCTGATGGTTAAGAAAATTCCACATAGATCAATTTATTGTTAAATATAATGATTACTGGTACCTCAGGCTTTTGATGTCATAAACTATGATAAAGGATCTATAATATGCAGTTTATGGTGTCAGCAAAAATTTAATAAAAGCATTAACTGATTGGCACATTTTCCCATTTTATCTCAAAATTATGTTCTTGGTCTATTTTACACTCATACTAACCTTGTATGGGTCAAACACTCGCAAATATAACACAGCATCTATGGTGAGGGTGACATTGTCTATTTCAAGAGCAAAAATGAAAAAACTCTTTATGGGCAAAATTTTTTCAACTAGAGCATTCCGTTTTTGACAAAATCATTTCACTTATTTACATCAAGAATTCACTTTATGCCAATTAATATCCAATAAAAATAAAAGAAAAAAAAATCTGCTTTGCTAATTGCTCATGATCAAAGGTTAAAAAACTCTATGGTTTTTTCTATGTATACACAGCACAGTTAAAAAAAAAAAAGTAAAAAAAGTAGGTTTACGATTTTGGTGGAGTTCCTAATAATAATATACAAACCCACAAGGGCTGCTCTTAAATATTGTAAACCACAGCCCGATATGGAGACCTATCGACTATAGGCTGCAAATTGGAAATGAGATTAGAGCGCAAATTAACGCTCATATTTCCAGGCAAGAACGATAATTTTGTCCTCTATTATCAATCCCAATTGAACAATAATATAACATGAGAACAACCAATGCATTTATTAAATCATTTTACGTGCGGTGCAGTCCGCTAAAGTCAAAGTGTTTGGGAACAGCTAATGCAGTTAAAAATATCCAAATTTTGAGTTAAAGGATAGTTTACAAGGAAACACTAGTCATTTTCCTACAGCAAATACCAGTTATCCATAAATTGGAGTAATCAGAGTTTAAGTTAAGTGGACTATGAAGTTTTCTTTTTTTGCTCCAAGGCTTTGTCAGTAATTATTAAATAATGCAACCAACACATTTACAAGCTCGCCATAGCAGTTTATGAAAAACGATGCAGTAGCACATTTATATATCTTTACAAACCTGATGTGATGGCAGCCTGGTGTGGAACATCTATAGCAATTTCTTTTAAACTCTGGACATACTTGATAGAATCAATGACTGGGAGGATAACATTAAGACCCTGGAAAAAGATACATTAATTAAAAAATACAATGTCAAAGAATGACAATACATCCTGCATCTATAGCCTTATTTACTAGTTATTGGTATTTACCAATTCTTTGTGCACACTTACAGGCCTACCTTTTATGCTTTGCTATTTCATATTTTAAAGAAACTAGATTTTACCAACATGGAAGGTATAAAAGACAAACTAAAAACACAAACAGAAAAAAAAAATTCTCATGACTAAATATGTACAGCTTTTTTGTGACAGACTTTAATTAAGACAGAAGTATAAGAGTTTAAAAATGTCAAAGAAGCAGGTTTGAGCATTTGGAAATTTGAAAAATAAAAATTTAATAAGTTAACTTGTATGATTCAAAGTAAAATTTTCAAAATTGTACACAAAGGATTTCAGATTTCAAAGAAAATAACTCAAAGCCATTACAAGGTTGTTTTTTTTTCCTTTTTGAATCACTGAAGATGTAAATTTGGCTTACAGATTTAAAAAATCATCTAATAGGAAAATAATGAATGATTTGTTTAACATACCGGCTGCAGTATTTGTTTGTATTTTCCAAAGCGCTCTACTACCCAAGCTTCCTGCTGTGGTACAAATAATATGACTGTATTCAGAGGCAACCTTGACCTATGTCTTACGCTCAATTGGGCATGCTCAACTGCTGCCTGAAAAAAATTTTTAAAAATTCAAATTATACTTTCCTGTTTTTAGTTTTCATCCGACCTAGCTCAATTTCAAAGAGTCCTTGAAAAGCTTCTTTCATGATTTAAACAGTTTTATCAGATCTATACAATGTGTACATCCTTGGGTCAAACTAAATACTAAATATGTAGAAGTCCTCTAGATCAGATTTATAAAGTCCTGTCAGCCTTGACCACAAAATTGTTATAACTTTTTTGCTAGGCTGAATCAAGTTGAAGTTCAATATGTAGCAGTTTTTACATCAAAATTTTGGACATCATGCATGTTTACTTAAGGCTTCAGATAGAGTTGATATAAAGCTTTCCTAATTTACCACAATCAGATAATTTTTCACCTTCCTCTATACCTAGATGAGATCAAGAGAGAGAGAGAGAGAGAGAGAGAGAGAGAGAGAGAGAGAAAGAAAAAAAAGACATAGTAATTCCAGACCTGCCTCTCTTCAAAATGGAAAATCAGTATGATTGAGCTAAAAAATCAGTATTCAGGATTAAAAAATCTGTACGACCATGTAACGGTAGTCACAAACTCTGACACTTTTTAGTAAAAGCATTAGTGCTTTAATTTTTGTGGCCATCGTAATTTAAATTGTTACAAAAATGCATAACAGTTAAAAATTATGGTGCTCCATAATAATTAATACAGCAGGCAAACATTAAAGTAAACTATTTTGGTACATGTACTAAACATAATTTTCAGATTATTAAAAAAATTGACAAAAATTGACGAATTAGCTCTTTGAAGTTTGGCTACTTGCTTGCGTGGTAGTTACCAATCCATAAAAAAATCAGCATTTTGTCACAAAAATCAGTATTTTCTAATATTTTGGCAAAAAAAATCTGCATAATACTGATTCAATCTGTATGAATGTCAGGTCTGTAATTCTAGATCAAGAGAAAGAGTGAGACGAAAGAGTATGAAGATGAAGCTGAGATTCAGTAACAAGCCAAGGCCAGGGAACCAGGTCTAGAGTATGATGGTCAGTGGCTGACAGAAGCTGTGAATCAGACTGCACTGTTCAATCCTAGGTGCTAATACATGTACATAGCTGTTCCAACAGGCAGGGTTTGCCATGTGGCAAGATAAGATATCATGACTGTGTTATCATACATTTGCAATGACAGTAAATTTAAGCCTGTATTGCTCTGTTCTGCACATATTTGATGAATGCAGCTCCTCGCAAGTTTGAATATGTCAAGCTTAACCAGTAGACCTATTATTTATAGATAGATCTATGGCAATTGCACAATGAGCACCATTAAGGCAACCATAATATCTATTAACTGTTAAGAGCCAAAAATCAAATGTCACCTTTTACCATCTATTCTAGAGGGATATACTTCACTTGATAAGCAAAGCTGGTCTTTTGCTGAAAATAGATCTGTGTCCAAGGGGAAAACTACATTAGATTAGTCCCAAAGACATATATGTCTGAATATGCATCTTATTACTAGGACACAGTCATGTCTTTGCTCTTTATGCTGAGACTACTACTAAAAATATATCTATACCCCAAAATTTTTGTTTCAAATGTTTATGTTAAAACCTTTAATTGGTGTGTGTTGATTATCTCCCTTTACATCATAAAAGCCAATAAAGTTCTTTTAAATACCTTACAATGAAGTCAATCTGGTTATCATTTGTATTTTATGTGTTTTAGTCTGTTTTCTTGTTGATCTGAAGTATTTTCATGTCTCTATGAAGGACTGCTGCGCTTGTTTATGGATTTGAACAAAACAGCAAGTGGATGACCTTGACCTAGTTTTATGCGTAATGAAGAAGGCTGCTGCTTGTAATTTTTTTTATATTCAGCTTCTACAGGGTTTTAGCTAAAATTTGATACATGATACATGAATATTGGTATATTTTGAAAATTGGCCAAAAATTGCCTTTTCAAGTAGATGGTCTCAGACCTTGTCTGTTTTCCGCCTAGGGCTATAGATCTATTGGGCTTAATCCAGGGATTGGCCCACTGGTGTTGAAAATTGGTTATCATTCCCTTCATTTCGTCAGTCCTGTCAGCGGGCCAATGCCAGGATTATCCCATCTATTGCACATAAATCAAGATCAATGTAAACATCTAGAAATTTACATTAGCCCTAGGTGTCTTTAACCATGGCCTAGATCTATAGGCCAAGACTAGAGTAGGAAATAGAGGTCTAAATCTGAACCCAGTCTCCTAGATTCTATTCTAGATCTAGATACTCACCTTTAAAAGATTAGTAGAGCTTCTATTTACCATAGACCTTAGCATTTTGAACGGAGCCTTTTGATTTGAGCACTAACGATTTGTGAATAATATAAACCTTGTGTACACTAAATAGAAATAGAGATAGCGGTAAAAGCTAAGAGTTTAAAACAGATTCTATTCATGTAGATCTAGACCTCAATCTGGAGTCAAGACCTAGACTTATATATGGTTGGTACTGGTAGATAGATTGCCGGTTTACATCAGATTCAAGGCATCCAAGGACTCGTTTACTTGCCTACCTAGATTACTAAGATTAGAAGGCCTTACAAAATAAAGATCAGTTGCTAGCAGTAGAAACTTGATTCACCAAATGCTTTCACTTAACGTTACATGTCAGAGTCAGATATAATTTAAAGTATTATATTTCTTTCGGTAAATCATAGGCCATGAAGTTTCCGTCAAAATTAACATTTTTGAATGTTTCTTTTTCAAAAGATCGTCTTAAGATATTTCAAATTATATTGCCATAAATAATGTCCATCGACATATTGATTCCCACAAAAACTTAACAAAATATTTAGGCCTTAGGTTACTTAATCGGCATACCGTATCTTGAAACGAAAGTAGGGCCTGAGTCAAGCCATTTGCCATTTGGTACTCGCCACAGTGGTACTCGCCACTCGGCACTCGGCAGTCGTCAGTACTCGTCACTCGGTTTCTAAATCTTTGTACGCAGATAGTTCTATAGGCTAGATAGACAGAACTTTAATTCGATTTAAAACGAGAGGTAGGCCTAGGACTCTTGGAAGTTTTAGAGCGAACCAGATAAGAAAACACAGGCGCCATGTCGTTCTCAATGTCAGATCTGGTAAGTTTGCTTCTAAAGTTTTCCAGGCAAAAATCCAAGCCCAAGTGACCCATCCCTCCTTCCAGTTTATTTTGGATAAAATTTTTTTTTGGGGGGGCTCTTGGCAAATTTAATCATGCAATAGGCCTAATCATGGATTGTAGTTTGGATTGATCTACATTTAGGGTTAGTTACTCTTGAATAGTTGTGGTTCCTTGTGATTTTGTTTGTTCAATAGGGCCTATAGATCTATAGTTCGGCTTAATCCTGCAATTGGCCCGCTGGTGTAAAAAATGGGTTATCATCCCTTTCATTTCGTCAGTCCTGTCAGCGGGCCAATACCAGGATTATCCCTATAGTTCCAGGCTACAAATTATTATACCATCGATTTAACTGAAAATTTTATATTAGTCAGATAAAATAATAAGTCAGTGTTTACTTTTTCAGATCTAGAATCTAGTCAATGAGACATTTTTGTGTAATATTTTTTATTCTTGTATACTAGGCCTATATATTGACCCATCTCTTAAAGTTAGACAAACAAGCCATATTATGTCTTATGATAATATATATGTAAGTTTGATAATTCTAAATTTCTATCTGACCTAGATCTAGAAGGATTTCTGCAGAGGGTAGATCTAGCCATCCTGATTTACATTTAGTTTTTTTTTTACTGTACAACTGAGGTGTAAAGAAATTTAAGAAATTTGCTTTTTTTTTTCGTTTGCCCTTGCTGTGGATCTGAAAAAATATGGCATTGCATTGTGTAAGTACATGTATACAAATCATTATAAGAACAGCAATCAGAATTAAATTGTCATTTTTGTAAGAGTGACGAGAGCTATATATGAGGCTAACTCTCTAGGCTCTCGATCCCCAGTCCAGTGTCTTATCAACTGAGCTAATGTGGCAATTGATCCGTAAAGCTCACAAGAAAGTGTACACTGTTCAAACAGCAATGAGACTCCCTTTATCTGATCTGAACCTGTGAATGTAAATAAGAATATCCGCCAAAGTGTTGGAAAATTGTTGTTAGGAACAGATTTCAATTGATTGTAACAAAGTTATGAAGTGGCAGAGTGGTTAGCGCGTCGGACTCGCGATCTGGAGGCCGTGGGTTCGATTCCTGACCATGTCATGTTGCAGTTGCCTTGGGAAAGCAATTTACCCTAACTTTCCCCAGTCCACCAACCTGTAAAATGGATACACAGCTACAGGCAATTCTTGAATTTTTTATTTGCGCCTGCAACACCCTGCATATGGGTTTAAAGTGGCTAAAAATGTATGTGTCTGCTAGGGCATGAGTGGCGCTGCTCTTGTGGCGACACAGTTACGCTGAGTAACGAAGCCAAATATTTCCCGAAAGGGATTAATAAAGTGAGTAAAAAAAAAATTTAAAAAAGTGCTCAGTCATTATAATTATTATTACAAACCAATTTTATAACACTTGGATAACCTCAATTGTTTTATTTAGATTAATACAATAATAGTCATATAACTTATAAGTCTAAGTGGCTCCCCTCTGCGGAAATCCTCCCGGCCTAGTTGAACTGATATTGTAAAGAATACTTAGCCTCTCCCAAGTCATGCTGGATGATGGGCCTCTGTTTAGATCTCCTCACATGAGAGCTAAAACTAGTAAATGTATATCTTAGGATTTGGCTGCCATCCCCAATTGTGGGCTAGGTTTATAATAGGGGCTTATCCATATGGTTAGAAACTTTCATTCAACAATTGAACAATTGTGGTCCCTCAAGACTTTGCCAGGTCGATTTAAAATATATAATGATACGGATGCCCAGTTGTTTGTAGCTTCTAATAATTAACATTCAAGTCTTTTGCCATCTCTTCTTTGAAGGAATTACTACTCTTCATTTTATCCAAGTTGAGTGAGCAAATTATTAGTTAACTTTAACACTTCACTCAGACTGATATGTAAGATCTATAGAGAAGTGAACGAATGTACTCATCTTTCTTTAATTTTTTTTCTTACTTTAGAATGCATCAGAACTTCAGGAAGTGGGAGCTACACTAAGCAGTGCAAAAGCTGAAGATTATGGAAATAGGGTGAGAGTCAAACATTTTAATTTAGTATATAAGCTAATACTGTAATCAGGCTAAAATGTTATTTCATTCAAAGTGAACAGAATTTTCTTGCAGTGTTTTTTAACTCTTTTAAGTTTCCTTTTGCTGCTCTTTAAGAACAAATTGATACAAAAAAAGCCTTATTGTTATCAACACAGTCGCCATTTATTGTTGAAAACAAGATGGTCAGGCCATTACAACAACCTAAGCGCATATCACTGATTCTCAGCTTAGTTTTTGCTCAAGGTTATATACATCTGTCAATCCAGTGATGAAATTTGAAAGTGACTACAGTAAAGAAGAAATCAGAAGTGAGATTGAAACTGGTCCTGGTCTATCTAAAACTTTTATAAATGGTGATGCTAGATCTACATCTAGGGCCCATTTTTATCAGATAACCTTTATAAGTTTAGTTGTCACTGAGGTCTTCAAAGATTTATTTGGGAAAAAAGTTCTGAAAAGATTTTTTGTGAAATTTCCTGAACATCTGTGAATGTAAGCTGTAATCTGTATTCTTTGCATTATAGGTGGGAGTTGTAAGTTAAGTATGAAGATAGCAGAGCTGCCAACCAGTACCGATTTCTGTATTTTAGTACCACAATGACTACCAAAATACTGGAGTAATGATGTCAAACCTAAAATACTAAAATTAGCTATGACTTGGAAAATATGTATATGATTAACTAAAATTGGAGAGAAATTATTAAGTCTAAGCCTATAACAAAGTTTGTCTATTACTTTAAGACGAGAAGATTACTTGCATAGCCAAAATGCACCAGATCATATAATAAAAACAAGTCAATGTCTTTTTTGGTAAACTCATAATTTTCAACTTCGAATATCAGTGACTAAACAACATTACAACTTCCACAAGTAACCTGCTTGTAGGGGGAAATGTCTTATCTTTGTTGGACCTTGTTCTTGTGGTGAATACTGAAATGGAGGTCTTAAAGTACTGAAGCCTGTTGATTAGGGGTCAGCAGCTCTGAGATAGGTCATAGGAATCATTTGCATAGTAAAAAAAATGATTAAACAGTTTTTTTTTTTATACAAGACACCGTTTCTATGCATACACCATTGATTGCACAACCACATTGGTGGCAAACTCAAAAGCTTCAATTTCAAAAAAAGATATTTATCTGTTTATAAATAAATATTTTATGCATGAGTATGTACTACCAAATAAGAAATATTGCATTGATTCATAATTACCTAACAACTGATGTGACCAAGACACTTATGGCATCTTTAGTGCTCTCAAAGCTAGACTATTGCAACAGTCTGTTAGCCGGTCTGCCGTCTAAATGTTTATCTAGGTTACAAGTTATTCAAAACAATGCTGCTTGCGTTGTAAAGCGCTGTAGGAAAAGAGATCATGCAAAACCAATATTACATAGCTTACACTGGCTCCCAGTTAAAGAGCGAATTGAATATAAGATTGCTTTCATTAGTCATAAAAGTTTACATGGGTGTGGACCAGCATACATTCAAGAAGCGCTAGAAGTATACCAACCAGGGAGAGCTTTACGGTCTTCTAATGATAACAAAACATTAGTTGTTCCTCGCCAGCGATATAAAACTCTAGGTGAAAGATGTTTTTCTTATTTAGGTCCAAAAATCTTGGAACTCTTTACCAAAGCCTTTACGTCACATAGAAGATGAGTGCAAGACATTCATTGGTTGTTTTTTTATCATTAATTATTATAAATTTACCATATCCAAAAAATGTTTATAAATCTATGTCTGCTTTTATATATGTATAATTGGGTAATGTTGTAATGAAATATCTTAAAGAAACGTTTTTTAGGTAATGTTTTATGGAAACTGTTGTGTTTTATAATAATAGGTGACATTATAGTAATTAACAATTTTTAAAAAAGATATTGATTAATTAACTATGTCTTTTTTTATAATCAGGAATTTTACAATAATTTATGTCTTTGTGAATCTCCGCTGCTATTTTCATGTCATTGTTAAAGCAAGTGTTATTATGTAAAGCGCTCTGAGCATCGGAATAGGAAGTGGTAAAGCGCTATATAAAGATCATTTATTATTATTATTATTATTTAACTTTGATCATGTTTCTGGTGTGTAGGTCTCTTGTAACTAAAGTACTCTATATGATTGATAATGCAAATGGTTGATTTTTTAAGTCATTTGGCGTCTTGCGATTGAATCAGTTAACTTTGTCAACACCATATTGCATTGTATATTGGTGCCAAAAATGTTTTGGAGTATTAGCAGGTTCTGAAGATTTTTTAAAAAGTCATCTGAGGTTTCAAGGTATGGCTACACATAATGCAGAAGGCACTATTGTGGAAGGGGCACGATGCAGAGACGTACACAGGAAATTATTTAAGAGTTTATGAAGTGGATGGAAGTACATATGTATTAGCGGCCTATATGAGACAAGGTAAAAAATATTGCCTCGTGCCACTCTAGGAGGCCACCATGTTTATTCAAGTTTTCAATCTTCTTTGCTGTCGCCAGAATCAACTTACATGTGACAAGTGACTATGATTTTCTTTGTAAAGTCCTTTACATTCAAATTTAGATAAAATTTGTACTTATCAGGTATGCCATGCTTCAGTTATTTACCTTCTTTTTGTAAAGCCTGAGGAATAGTGAACAAACAACCAGTGCCCATAAATGCAATATTTTGTATAAATCTATCATACATCATGCCGGCATTTTCAGTTATCATAAAAAATAATTGAGTGTCATCCTTGACTTATAATGGTCTTGAAATTTTATGAGCCTGCTGCTTTTTCCATATACGTATTGGCCATTTTTAATGCAGGCATTATTAAATTTGCTTTGTTCATGGCTCTTAATGCTGAGTTGTTGTTTTTTAACCCTCAGTCAAAGTCAAATTCCTTTTTACTAAACTGCTTTTCTCTGATTTCTAGTTTTGATTTAAAAGTAATATGTAATCTTCCAACAGGCTGATATTGAATTGCAATGGGCAATGAAAGCAATGGATCATGCACAAGTACATTACAATGTAAGCGATCTAATAAAAGTGATACTGGGAGTCGAAAAAGAGTATTGTTGATACTTTTGTATGCTATTGTTTTTAAATCCTGGTTGCCTAAAATATGAAAGGCTGTCAGTTAAATATATTAATTATTGTTGCAGCAAAGTTCTTGAAATCCTTTTTCATTATTATTTTATCATTTCCAAACTTTGATCAGTAAATGAAGAGAATTTGTTATATTCCTCTTAACTTATCACATGGTATGATTGTTTAATTTTTGCTTTTGGTCTAAGTTTGTAGTTTACAGACTATTCTGATTTCTCGAACAAAAAAAAAAAGAGAAAAAAAAGGAACACTTTTGAGACTTATATTTTTGTCTGATTCACTTGATACAGTTATAGGAGTAATTGAACAAAATCCTTCTGTTCAGAAAACGGAAAAAAATATTACAAAACTACATTTAAGTCATAACAATTTTTTTTTCTCATAAAAAGCCTTTTTCAAGATAGATCTAGTTAATAGTAAAAGATAATAAAATCATTAATACTTCTGGCTAACCTTATGTCCAGCAGGTTGTTTAATAAAATAATGTTAGAATGGCGTCTTCATTTTACAATTTTTTTTATTATTATCTTCTTGTTGTAAAGCTTGTTTTCTAATAAATTTTGTATTTCCCAGTTAATATCTTCTGTAGACGCGTCACGCCTGAGTTTGACAAAAATGGATGACATCATCTACAAACATTTTAGAGAGCAGTTTCCTGACTTCGATGTAAGAAGCATAAAGGAAGATGACTTGAAAACTCCAGAAGCAAAGCAGGTGTGTTTAAAACATGAAACATCTGTTTATGTACTTTAAATTTGTGGGAAAAAAATAGGAATTTAATTATTACAAGTTTTTCAAAAGGTTGTGGATATCTGCATGCGTCAGCTTTTTAAAAAGTTGCTAGTTCAGTCTAGAATTGATCTAGATGAGATCATTTCTCTTGTTTGGTGTTTAAGATATGTAGGCAAAAATAAACATGATCTAGATCTAAAGAGCTCTAGGTCTAATGTAGATCTATAATCTTAGAAACTGGATTATGATGAAATCTACATTAGTCATATGCTCTGTTTCTAGAGATGTAGAATCTAGACAGTTCTAATTAAGCTCTAGTGGCAGCCAAACTTCAAATATAGATCTCTTGTGCCATTTCAACTTCAGCTGTATGTTGTATCTTGATAGCTTTGGAGCAATTTTTAAGCATAATAAAAGTTTGTGTGAATAATCAGGAATATCCTCAACAACAGGAAAAGGAAACATATTGTGTATTTTGCATTTTCTAAATTAAATTTAGGGTTTCTTAGCGGTGTCGGTAATTTCCTTTTCATTTAAAGTCTGTGTTGATGATTATAAGATCAAAAGTTATGCCTATTTTTTGTTGTTGTTTTTTTTTTTTAAATCAACAGTAGATTCATTATCATAACAAGTGGAAATGTTTAGTACTGTAACCTACTGCATGTCTGACTCGTTGGAGGTTTTCCTGGTCTGGGAGATAGTTATAGAAAAAAAAAAGCTTTGCTCTGTGTTCAGCTTATTTTTTTAGTTAGCCCTTTACATCCATTTTAAAAACATGTAGATCATTAGATGTATAAGTCTATCTGTCTCTAACCTTAGGTAGATAGTATAAAAAGTACAAGTAGTACCACCTTCACTCTTAAGGTAATCAAGCTTTACTGTTGCCTTTCTCACCTTATCTTATCTTTTATTAAGGCATCTGTCTCTGAGTTTGACATTTTTTCTCTCTACATCCCATTCCCTGTCTAACTCCTGTTTTCCTTAATCTTTCCCCTTTTTTTTTTCTTCTTTGGCTATTTCTTCTCTTTCCCTTTATGTTTCCCATCCACAACTACATGTATATTTTCCTTTAAAACTTTGTAACAAGTGCATACATCTTTATTAATGTGAAGCTTTTAAAGGAAATCATATAATTATATACAGTGGAATCAGGATAAAGTCAACACCTCAGGACCGAAAAAAAGTGTTGACTTAAAGCGA
>BMAT01007256.1:76565-87827 GCA_019649035.1 Elysia marginata
GAAATTTGTAGAATGTTAGTATTCAAACGCCTGACAGGCAGCCGTGCTGTAATGCTCTGAAATATGAGTTGACTTTGCTTTGGTGTGTATTGGCCTGCTTGGGTAAATATGTAAAATCTTGAGACTGCCTTCGGCGGTGGAAGAGTATAATCCATATTGGCCTGCTTGGGTAAATATGTAAAATCTTGAGACTGCCTTCGGCGGTGGAAGAGTATAATCCATATTTTGAGGGTGTATTCCAGAATCAATCATTTATTCTACAAAGCACATTGCTTGGTGTTTAAAATAAATGCTTGTGTATTACCGTATTTTTAAATTAGAAACTGTGAAAATATTGTTGAAGATTCGAAAATGCTGTTGATCTTGTTGTACTATTGGTTTGCAACTGATAAGTAAAGTCCATTTCTCTCACTTATTTTATACTGCAAGTCTATTTGTATTACCTTCCAGTGCCAAATATCATATATCCAGTATTGTGAGACTTATGGATAATCAGATCGATCACACTGGCTATGAAAGACTAAAGACAAGACTACAAATGCATGAGGAACTCATTCAGGTAAAAACAGAACGTGAAATTATTTAGATCCTGTGTTTTGCAGTCGATACAAATAAACCAAATTTGAATCCTGTCAGATTACATTCTAGATCTGTTTCAATAAGTGATTTTACTATAATAATAGCCTCTTGGCTTATTTAAAAAGATCTCTTCATAAACTTCTTTTCAGTTGATAACAATTATTCAAATGTGACTGTTTTAGTGCCCTTACCATGTTTTGTGTCAATAGATAATCAACACAAAGAAAAGTTTTCTGACATTAACTGGTTCAGTCCCATGAGCCACTCACAGCTCACACTGTAATTCTTTTTTTTTTTAAATTTTGTTTCATTTCTTTATTTTTGCAGAACAACATTGGAAACAAACCGGAGACACGAAGACAGCTGGAACTGTTAAAGATAATTAGTTACCTGGTACCATTTTTATTAGGAATGCGCAAAAGAATGAAGATTCCAGATATTACCAAGCTCATGCCTAGCTATTCCAGTAAGAACTCTTCACGTAATTCCTTGTTTAGACACAAAAAAAAATTCTCAGTCACTGCTAAGTCAGTCTTAATGCTTTAAATGAATCAGATAAAATAAATGACTAACAAACTGGCTAGTTGAGGTGTGTTAAAAAACAAAAATAAGGATCAACATGTGCATTTTTATTTGATACTATACTTATAGTCTTGAAATGTGTAAGAAAATAATCTAAGTATAATTGTTTTATAGAAGTAAAAAAAAAGATAACTACATCAAAACAGTTATTTTTCCCTTTTTTACGGGTACTAACTTCAAAATGAATTGCCATCACAGTTTCTGAACACCATGCTGTTCTTGATCTCATGCATGTAAAAAGACTCTCAGATTTTATTCTGTTCAAGAAACATATCGAAAACTCAGCACACATCATGTCATCGATGTTGTTTTAAAAAAGGCAAAAAAAAAAACCAAAACAAACTTCTAACAAACATTCTCTTATCAGTTTTTCAAATTGTAGTATTTTTCTCTTTCTTCCTTTGTGTGAAACTACTTTTGTTTTGAACATAGTAGAGCTTCAAAGGCTATTATTCTGCTTATGAATCTGTGTTTGAAAATACAAATGAGTCAAATTGGGATTTATACACACCCAATTCATGTCAAAACAATTTACTTTTTCCAATATTTAGATGATGAATGCCGAACAGAAAGAGAGCTCCCACCTTTAATCACGGGCCAAGACTTCAAGTGCAAAAACTTTTCATTCAATGATCACTACTTTCATCTTCATGGAGGTTAGTGTTTTTTTTTTCATTCAATCATAAAAAATTGTGCCTTGAATTAATATTTCTCATAGTAGAATGTCTACACTAAATCTGGTGCATTTTTTCACAATTCCTCTCAGTTTATCAAGATGCGCACAAACTAAATTATTTTCTCTCTTTTTAAAGGTCGATGATTCAGATTTTTATATCCTATATAATTTTTTAAAACTAAAATGGCTTTATCCCTTGTATAGTATGTTAATTTTAATGTGGTCTGTCCCATTTCGATCTCCAATTTCATCTACTAAACTGTAAATGCAGGCATTACAATAGACTTGGAGACAGATTCAATGACAGATGCTGCCACTCTCTTGAGCCCAGACTACCATGAGATAATCCAAACTGCACAGATTGAACTGAAAAATGTGCTTTACCAGGATCAGTTGATGAAGGAGCATTACAACATCCCCATCCATAGAATCAATGGAAAGCCGTATGTAGAGTTTTTGAAACTTTAATCCAACTGGATGTTAAATATCCAGAATGTTCAAGTGAAAGGTCTTCTTGTAGAGGGAAATTTTGTATTTTTATTTGGAATTTTTTTGTGAAAAATTAACAAGAAAACTAACTGTGAGAGATGCATGGATGTCTCTCAACTTTAAGTGATGGTAGATTTTTATTTTTCAACTGTGTTATGCATGATACAGGTTCATAATATGTGCTAAGAGTTAAGTTGGACAATTAATGAACAAACAAAAAAATCCTAAACCTTTTTGAAACTATACAGCTTCCCACTGGAAGCCTCAAAGCAATATATCTCCAACTTGTTCTACAGGGTAAATGTAATTTGCTGCAACACCTGTAAATTCAAATATTTTAGATGGATTTAACTTTTTTTGTTATTGATAACTATTTTTAGTGTTCAAACAACTTCTTAAGTAGTAATGTCTGTCAGAGCTTAATTCCAGCATACTAGTCTAAAATTTTTAGAGGCCTAGGGTTACGCGTCTTTTTATGTTTCTTATTTATAATTTTTCCTACTAACTTTTTTATTGTTCCTAACAATAGATACTATGCAGTTGCTATAACATTGGAAACATTTTATGGGGCAACACCACATCGGCCACTTTGGGTTCGAGCTTATTGTGATGAAATGGATAAGATGAAACCAAAACGATTGCCAATAGCAGACACCAGCATCCATGAGCAGTTCAAAAAGAACTTTGGCTACAAAAAGGCCATCAAGTTTAAGGTATTCATATGAACATTAGTTACTTTGAAGTTAATGAAACATATATTTACTTGATACTGACTAATGCTAACATCTTATTAAAGTATTTTAAACTGTCTGTTCTGCATCACAGAGAAAAATGCAGAAGAAATCATTAAGTTGAATTCATTTATACTGAGAAGTAAAGTGTATTGAGTTATGACTTTTAATATTTCCATCTCAAAAGTCATTCTGTCTGAGGCAGCCAAAGTAAATACAAATTAAATTTGGTATTTTTATTACTTTGAGATGCTATTCAAACGTGATCCAGAATGAGAAAAAAGGGCAAAATTAGAAACAATTTAGCTGATGAATTTTTTCTCACCAAAGATAGCACTTTAAAGACCAAATGGTATCAACATCAACAAAAGCAAAAAGCAGAATGTAATTTCTTCCATACTCTTACAATTTTTTTCAATGGTTTCTCATTCAAGCATCACTCAATGACTTATGTTGCATGTGTGTGAGTTACCCTGGATGCCTCATGATGGTTGCATAATAATTCTGACTGACATTTTTCAGCTTGAATTTTTTTTAAACAGGCATCTATCAGTTCTAAAAACATTTTAGAAACATATGGTTTATTACATTTTTAAGCAATGGTTTTCATTCAGTAAAAAAATATATATCAATATAGACATTAATTATCTTTGAAGCTTACCTATTTGATATGGTATTATTCATGAAAAAATCTTTTATCTTGAGCTGCTGCATTATGAAGGAAGCTCAGTTTGCATTAATGTTTGCTGCTTATTCTTTATTATGTGGAGGGAAAAAATTACTTTGACTGCTCTTAACCTCCATTTCAATAATGCTGAACTTGCATATATATGCAAAAAAGTATTTATCAACAGACATCTTTCCTTTATATTATAATAATTAGCATTTGGCACTCCTTATTCCTTTAAATATTACTTAAACTAATTTTCTCTTCTTCACATTTGTTAGCTCAAATAAAGTTGTAGCTATTGGCAGATGTTGTATTGTAACCATATGCATTAATACCCTGTATCTTTCATTTACTAAAACAGACTCATGAGTCTTAACAATAAAATCCTAAGACACAATGTCTTGGTAGACTAAACAAAATGTATATAATGATGTTCTTGGACACTGGTTTTAATTCAGGGGTTTATTGAGGTGTTTCACTGTATTTTTATGATTCATGCTCTAATCAAAACTTTTAATTTTAATACTCCTTATAGCAAGAAAAGGTACGCCAGTTCCTTTAAGTGTGGTGTAATTCCTTCATTCTTTTTTCTTCTGAGTGTCACCATGTTTCCTATTAAAATGAAAAAAAAATGCCAAAGAAAATAAAAAAAAAGAAAAGGAAAACTTGACCCTCTTAATATTTTTTAGAAAAGAATGAAAGTGTGGCTCAAAATCCTGTCCTGCAATATACCTTGTTGCTCAAGATTTTTGTAGATGACATATCTTTCTGTTATGGTATTTTACAATGCTAATTTTTTCATTTATAGTTTTCTGAGAATGATAGCAATCTTTGATATAGTTTTCAAGTAGACTTTTGCTGTAATGCCAATTTTGAAGTGTGTATGTACATCCATGTCTGACTCTTTGTTTGGTTATTTCTAGCATAGACAAAACCTTATATATTCTGATGTTGCTTAAAATCTTTAAGATTTCCAAAGATAATAATTTAATCATTGAAGGTGTTTTCAGAATTTTACCATGAGAAATTCTAAAAGTTTTAAAAATTATATAAAGTCATTTTTATAGATAGCTTAAGGTAAAAAAAGCACACCAAATTTTTTTTTTCTTCTTTTTTTTTTTTTTTACATATTTGCAATATGTGTATAAAGGAGAGGCAACTTTTATCTGTTGAACACTGAAGTGTGGACTCCTACACTTAAGATACAAAATATGACAATGTTTTTTCCCAAATTCATGATAGCAGACAAGTAGCAAAGTTCCAGAAAAAAAAATCCTATTGTGATGATAATTGAAATGACTTTGTAGATCTTTAAGTCATGTAGTGAAGAAAACCATTTCCCACTTAATGTGACCAACCCATTACATGTGGAAATATCTAGAGCAACTACATTCCTTCAAATTGCATTTTATTTCCTCCTGTGTCTACTTTGTCATCTTTTTGTTTTTCTGGGAGCATTGCTCTAAAAAGGTCTTGAGCAGGTTTAAAGTATATCATAATTCTTTTATTCACTGGAATCAAAAGCTCCTGATGCTTCAAAAGAGTTTCATAGACTCGTCTGTTTTTGTGTGTTTTAAAGGACAAATCCATCGACAGCAACAAAAACTTGGAAATAGAAAAAAAAAAGAGGAAAACTTTGAACATAGACATGATCACAAAGCAGTGATTGAAACAAAAAATTTTTAATAATTTTTCCTCTTGATATTTTGTTAATTGACATATTTTGTGCGCAGCTTTTTTTTCTAGAATCTGTAAAATTTTCTTACATTACCTGAAAACTTGACCTTTACAATATCTTGTAGAATTTGTTCTTTTTTCTTTTCCAGTCTAAACATGAGTTTTTTCTTGCCCTTGTCAAAACATTTGCAGGATATATATTTTTTCTTTAATCATATATTTTTTCTTTTTTCTCCTTTGTTTAAATTCTCAGTCACAATTGTTTTTTTTTTCCTTTGAAGTAATCACATATGAAACCAAATGTTATTTCTTGTCTGTTCAAGACCATACAAAAGGAAAAAGAAAGAAACACTTTAATTTAAAGATTAATGAAAGATCAAAATATTTGCTGTAGTTTTAAATTTTAAAGTCAAAATTAAAAACAAATCGGCTTCCTTAAAGATACCCACACCTTTTTTGCTAATCCTCAGCATGTCTTATTTAACATTTATAAAACCATTCAAAAGTGTGAGTAAAAATCTACAAATATTTTCTTTCAATGTGCAATTGTCTGAACTGCTTTCTGTTTATAAAACAAGATATTAAATAGATGCATGAGTTAATTTAAATTAATCATTAAAAAATCTGATTTTGGGTTTTGAACTATATAAAATAATTTTATCTGAGTCTCTTACATTCTCTCTCCCCACTAGACACCAACAATAGGCATCAAGATATGTGCCCAGCGAGGACTCGTGGCTATGTTTAGTGCACTCTCCCGTAAGATCTCTGGTTCACGCATTGGAAAACAAGATGAGCAAGGGCTTTCATTACTCCACCATGCTGCCATCTACAACAGACCACAAATCATGGGACTGTTGCTGCTCAGTGCTGTAGATGTTAATGTGCGTCGAAACAATATACTCTCCACTGGTAAGTTGAATTTCCAATGGTCTTCGATTTACTTAGAGACAGATTCCTGGTAATCCTTCTGTATCTATCCTCATTTAATTTTTGTTAGCATTTTGGTTTGCTTGAACTTTTTCGACTTTTTTAAAGTAGTTTAGATAAAGTATGATTTTGTAGCTTTACAAATTGAATATTAAATTTCTAAAGCTGAGTATGAGTGTTTGGAATAATTTTCATAGCAATTCTTTTCATCTTACTACATGTTTTTATACTATTTCAAGAGACTATAACAACAAAATTTTAGAGATCAGAAAACCACCAAAAGCACCATTTCTTCGGTTAATATCTCCAAGAATTTAGAACCTGCTCAGTGCTTGTAAATGAAATCAAGTGTGAATAAACAGGAACATGAGCTCAACCTCAGAAAACTGTTGATTACATAGTTGATAAAAAATGTATAAGAGTGTAAAATCTAAAATGGTCCATAAACAAAAATAATATATGTTTATAAAGAGATTATTTCTTTATCTAAGAAATTAAATCCTCACTAAAGTAAAAGTCTTAGTCTTTCAAGTAATTAAATGCTTGTAATATTCTACCATAGTACGGACAAAGGATGGTAAGAGATTTTGAGCTGAATGACTTTTTTATTATTAATATGCACTTAAATTGTTTGTATGATGCACAGGTGCCAACAATCCATTTGTACTTGCTTTTTCTTCTTAAACAATTAAGTCTCTTCAGTATATTTGTAAACATTCTTCTAAGACATGTTTGTAAGGGACTGAAATAATTGTGTAAACAAAAGTACTCTGTTATGATTAGAGTTTCAGTTTATAAACATTTAATATTAATGAAGTTTGTCATGTATGTGTTATTTCTTCCTTTCCTTCTATTTTCTTTTTTACAAAGTTTTGGGTGTAAGTGATTTTATTCCCCAACGTTGTTTTTAATATGAACTGAATCATAAACATGTACTTGCTTCTGTCTTTCTATTGTTTAGATAAAAAACATTTCAGTTCCCATAGTAAAAATGCTCATTCCTCCACATAAGTTTTTATGTACATGCACATAAACGTCCCGCCAAGGTGGTTTTATTTTAATGACAGTCACTTTGAATTTATGCTACTGGTATTACCAAGCACTTCTAATGGTCTTAAAACAAGGACAACTTTTTAGACTGAACCTGTTCAGTGAGTTTATTTTGTTTTGTTTTGCTCTATGTTTGATGAGTTGTCACCAAACTAAAACTATAGAAAATAAGGGCAACATCTGTCATTATTTTAGTGACACAGCTGTAAAAACTGGGCTTCCTCAGTTATTTTAAGCTGTTTAAGACCAATAATTTCTTATATTTTTTGGAGTGACTTAAAAATTGTGGTATTTAGTTGCACGGGAGTAAAAATTTTTTTAACGATGAGATTATGCACTAAACCCTTTTTTATGTTATTGGCCCTATTTATGCAAGTGGAAAACTCTTCAAATTTGCCTCAGGAGTTCAGTAATTGACTCTTTTTGTAGTTTATGCGGCTTATTTAGAGGAGGCAAGGCTAGAATGTGGAGAAAATTGTGACATAGAAAGCATTGACATCACTGTGCCCAACCAGCATGTGAAAGATATGACAGCATCTGGTAATGCATACTGGTTACAAATTGATTTGTTTCGTATTATTTTGTGATGTTATTCCACAATAAATGTAAGTAACTTCATTTTATGAAGCTATCATTCTTTATTCATTACTTCAATAGATATACAATATACAATTGATGTTCCAGTTGTCTTATTGTGTTTGCCTTTTTTTTTTACATACAACTGATTAAGAATTGTCACTGAAAAAATTATCTATTACAAAGCACACATAACTTTTTGGTTGTATTTTTTAGTCTTTTTTTTATCAATGCATGCAGTCAAATGCAAATCAAATACCTGACATATCACAATTGCCAAATTTTTTGGAAAAAAATTCAATTAAGTTTGATCAAGTTATAGTAATCTTGGGTTTGCTTTTGTCTTAAATACTCCTACATTACACAATTAAACTTTAGCTTATAACATATCCTTGACTATTTATTGGTGGTTTTTTTTAGTAATTGTTTCCCCTATTTCCCTTATAATCATCTCTGAAAAAATGTACTTTTTCAACATAATCAAGGTCATAGAAAACTCAGTTTTATTTTAGTATTTTTAAAAAGTGTTCTTTAAATAAAAAAACAAAACAAAACGTTATTTATCAAATAAAAATAAATGAAAGTTCTTGTTCTTGTAAAATGTTGAAGTTCCCTGACAACATGAGAGTTTTTATATTTTAAAGGAACAGTTTGATAGTAAAAACCAACCCAAAATTCAAAACAAGCAGAAACCATATAATCTTCCAAAATTTTTAAGGATTTTGTTGTTTGGTTCATTTCTTTGCACAAATTTAAATTGTTTGTAATGTTGTGATTTTCTTTGTTGAAATGGAAACTTTGATTATGTTCTCATCAATTTTTCTGCCAGTTTTAAACATAAATCCTCACAAGAAACCCAGAAAGGAAATATTTGTAAAATGGAAAAAACATTAAGAACAATTGTTATTGAGCACATAGCCTTCAAAGGAAACTGCTGTTATTGGTTGCAAAAAAATGGGGTACACTGTTTGGTGACATTACAACAGTTAGGAAATAATTTCAGAATTGCATTCATCCTAAAAGTATGCAAGTGAATAACAACTTTTTTTTGCTTTAAATTTATCCTTAAACTTAACACCACAAGATAATTGTTATAGTAGTAATAATTTGGTAATAATGATGATGATGGTGATGATGCTGACTATCAAGACGGATGTTATAATGATAATTATAATATACACTTTGATGATAACGTTAACTTTTGGATTGAATTGTTTTTCTTTCACTTTTTTTTTATGACTGCAACAATATTTTTTCGATGTGATGTTTCATATTGACATATTGTTTATTATTATAATTGTGTTAAAATATTTTATCATAAGCAGTGGACATGGAAGCTTTTGGCAGTTTTTTGTTACTTTTTTTAAAATATCGCATATCAACTACATCAAATTTGGCATGCTGACATTATGTTTAAATTTAAAGTAGCACATTATTTTGTATCATTGATATCATCCAAACCCACTTTTGAAATGGGCCTGATGCCCATCAACAGGTCTAAAGAACAGCATGCCTTTGACAATTTGGTAATGGGTGGAGTTCATACTTTTATCATGATTGAAAAATTGAAAAAAAAGAAACCATTTTGTTAAAAAAATCAGTTGATTTAAATGCAAGTTCATGGCACAAAAAAGACATGTATAACCATAAAACCATTTAAATAATTGCTGGTAATAACAAATTAAATCTGGTTTGTGTGGCCTTTATAATTTTCTCATAGTAAAAATTTCAGTCCATTTTTCCTCTTGCATGAGAAAATAACAAATTTTCCTCAAGTTTTCAAATGCAATAAATCGGTACATAATCAAGATTTTTAAGCAAATTTATCATCACCCTAAAGGGACTTTAAAGGCTTTTTATTGATACATATAACTCAACTATTTTACTGTAACCTGTTTCATTCTCTCTTCTATGTGTTTTTCGTCTTGACCCACAACACCATAGGACCCACTGCTCTTCACATGGCAGCACGATGTGGTTCACTTGATGCTGTTGGTTTTCTCCTTGCACACTACGCCAACATCTTAGCCACAGACCAAGATGGCTGGGCTCCAATTCATCATGCCGCCTTCTTTGATCATCAGCCTATTATTAGACTCATGGTTCGGAAAAATGCTGGCCTCCTGGAACTGCCTACTAAAAATGAGTGAGTCTTGCCAAATGATTTAGATTTGGTTGAAAACTTTATAAGAAAATCTCAGTATCCTTGACAACTTGCGTTAACACAAACAACTATACAAACATTTTGTGAATTGTTTTGCTACAGTAGGAGCTTGCTCATAGTAAATATTCCCCTTGGTTTAATTTCTTTTGTTTGGCATGAACTCCTTCTTACATTTTACAAATGTGCCCATCAGTACTAGTCAAGGTATAATTTAGAAACTTAATTAACATAATTGTATTGGCATTAATATCCTTTCAGGGGGAAAACGTATAGGTTTGACAGATTGTCACCTGAATATTTTGAAAAAAAAATAATATGTTCATTAACAGCAGTGTCAGGGGGAAAAAAGGAGAACAAAAACATATAAAAAGTAAGAATTTTCAGGTAAAAATTTTAAAAATATTCTTTTGTGTGCAAAGTCTGAGGTCTACACCGCTCCTGCTGGCTGCAAGCTCTGGTGGGCTGGCTGCTGTCAAGTGTCTGATTAACCTTGGAGCTGAGATCAGAATCAAGGATGCTGAAGGAAACAACATGGTCACACTCGCAGCCCTGCGCTTCCACACCAATGTGCTGGAGTTTCTTATTGAGTTGGGCAGTCCAGATGCACCTGTATGGAAGGTTTTGGTTGGTATGTTCCCCATGTTTGCTTCGCCAATCAATGTTGTCCAAAACTTCAAAATGAGTTTCAGTTGAGCTTGTTTAACTCAATATGTCAGTTTTATTGAAATGTTAAACCAAAGCAACAACAACAACAACAAATACAAACAAAAACAAGTAAGTTGTCTTCTGTGAAATCCTTGAGGTCATTGTTATGTCATTCAATGATTAATATGAGCAACAATAATTAAGTTGCCCCACATACAGTGTGGTGTGCCACTCATAAAAGCCTAAAGACTATTTTGATGTCCCTGTCTTTTTCCCTATATTTCTCCTTCTATTATATACATCTTTCTGCCTTTCTTTTTTCACACTGTTTCCTCTAGTGTTTAAGGGAAGAAGTGAAAGCAACTTGAATAAGGCAATATGGATAAGGATATTTTAATAATTGAGATCGCTTTTAACCAGAACAGGAAGAGAATGATACCTGATTTATCACTTTGAAATCATTATGCCTTGAAACTAGTCCAAATGGGTAGGG
>BMAT01007256.1:89690-99724 GCA_019649035.1 Elysia marginata
TGTCTCTTCAGGTAAAAATAAAAACATTCATATAAGAAGGACAAAAAAACAAAGCTCTATATCACATCAAAGAATTTTTTTTCCTTTTAGTTCAGAGTTTCTTCAATAAGTAAAACAGCATGATTTGAACTGCACAAATGAATAATAAGCAGCTTCACAAAGTTAGTAAGAAGATTATGAAAATTCTTGTAATATTTAGTAAGACAAGCAACTCAATTAAGGTTATGTCATAAGTAAAAGATATGTCTTGCAACCAGTCCAAATGAGTCTTAAGTCAAAATTGGAAGGTAGTCAGATATTGGTATCACAGAAAAGCTTTTTTTTTCTTCTTTCAAATGCACCAAACAGAAAAGCTCTATCATGCTTCTGTATGAAGTTATAGCCATATGAAGTCTGCAGGGTTTGGACTTGTGAAATTTCAGAAAAGGGAGAAAACAACATTTAAAGTTAAGAAGACTATAAAGGTATTGAGGCTTTAGCAACCATACCAATTAAAATTAAACACCTAAAATGAAATTCAAACATCAATTAGGTGTGAAAGCTGTTTAGAAATGGTTTTAGCGTCAATATTTAATAAAAAAATTTGGACTTCTAAACACCCACTAAACTTTAAATGCCCATATCTCCAAACTAAGCCTTTTGATTTACGACTCATTTGGACAGAATGCGAGACATATTGTTCTAATTTTTAGCTATGAAGCAATGACAATCTACAAAACCTCTATTTCAAACTTTCTGAATTAAGTAATTATTCTGCTGTCACTTTTAAGAGTTAGTATTAAATTTTCAGTTCATAGACAGTTGCTTGCAAGAAACTCAATAAAATAAGTTTAGCTCATAGTCTATATAATATTTTAGCAATTGATGTTTGCAGAGGATCTTCAGGCAGGTGCTGCGGCTGCACTGGCTGCTGTCACAACAAAAAATACAGAAAATCAGAACGCTGTGATGAATGAAGGGGCTCATAAGTAAGACAGTTTTGGATGATTCAAATAGTTAATTAAGTAATACTTTTTCTCTCTACAATAATAGGGCCTGAAAAAGCTTTAAGAAAAAATACTTCTAAATATATACCCTTTGTAGAAGCCATTTTTTAAAGACTTTAAGTATGGATCTATATTAGTGAGAAAGTAAGGAGGATGTTTGTAATCACTATAGAGGTATAGCAAATTTTAAAAATATTTTCAGTTTCTTCTGCTCTTACCTCTTATTTCATTTTTGTTCAATTCTTGGTGATAAAAGAAAGGTTTTGGGGCAGATTTTTTTAGCCTATCTTCACAGAAATTAGAAAAAAAAGACTAAACGTTTTAAGGAAAATTCCTGGAAAAAAAGTTGAAAACATTTTGTTTTTGCCTTGTCAAAAACAATCTCATAAAAAAAATTTTTAAATTGATAAATTTAATACTTCTTAGACCATTGGTGGAGCTGATCCGCAGCAGCCGTAGCACAACAGTGCAGGTGAAGGCAGCAAGTGCTCTTGAGGCTTTGGCCATGAACAACCCTCAAAGCCAGAAAGTTTTTCTTGATCTGGATGCACCCAAAGCTCTAATTAGGCTTCTTAAGGTGATTTGTCAATACATCAAAAGTTCAGCTTTTTCCTTGATTTATGTTGCTATTCTTTTCATAAGTTGTATCCAGGTAGGTCTTTATACATTACCTGAAAAGCTTTAGAAATTCAGATCATTTTCTGAGTTAATTTATCAGTTTAAAAAAAAACACAAAAAAGTAATAAAGGCCTGTGTCAAGTCAGTTATTTTTTTATATTTGAAGCCTAGCCAAACTTTTGCACTGTTGAAAATGTATACTCGTTAAAAAATACATTTGAGTAAATATGTTTTCATGCTTTTCCATGGATAACCTCATGACTTAGCTAACTGTGTGAGACAGTTTATTGTAATAATTGATATGTTTAAGTTGATAGGATTGTCATTTTACTTCCATGATTTAGGGGTTTTTTTGTATTTCAAAACATAATGTGAATTAATTGAGTGTACAAACCTAGAAGTTGGAGAATCTCAACCTTATTAAAAGATGAAAACATTGAAATTTATTACCTCAGTCCTCAACAATTTGAGAGCTGGCAACTTTGTCACTCATGAAATGATTTTTTGAAGGTAAGATTGGCATTAATGGTGTCGTATTAAATAAATGAGAAATTACGATTTTTTTCTGTTTAAAACTTTTTGATCTTTATTTTGTTCTTTAGAATGTATATGTGGAAGTACGTGAACAGGGTGCATGCTCGCTTTGGGCAATAGCAGGCAACACACGTACACAACAAAAGTATATTGCTGAGCGCATAACGATTCCGCACATCATACAGATGCTTTTGGAGCCCACAGAAAAACTTTTATATGTTGGTCAGTATATGTGCTAAATAGATGTTTTCTGTAGATATTTAAAACCTTTTCGCAAACTGTCAAACTTCAAAAGATTATTGATAAGAAAAAGTTTAATTGTAAATTTACTTTTCTGTTAAAAGATTAAAAATAATTTTTTTTGTCTTGCTCTATAGGGTGTATGACAGCCATTGCCTTGGGAACAGAGAACATGTCAAACCAAAACAAGTTAGCAGCAGCAGATGCCTTTCAACAGTTGGTTCGTCTTCTACGTTCAACCAAAACATCTCAACGTGTGCTTCTAATGGTCATCAAAGTTGTTGGCACCCTGTGTGTTGGTAGGTTACTCATAATGCCTGATCAATATATGCTTGCAATGTGCTGGTGCAGTTGTTAATTCCTTCCACAATGATTTATATACCTTAAAATCTTTCATAATTATAAAAACCTTAATTTCAGCCTTTCAGGTATAATCTCACCTGCATAACTTTTTAAACCCTACAGGCCATTTAATGTTGCGTCATACTGAAGGGGTGTAAGTTAGAATAGGGAGTGTCTTGCTGTTTCTGTGCCTTCCTGCTGTCTCTTTATTTCTGGGCGTTGAAACAAATTTTGAAGCATTGTAAAAAACCTGTGAAAAATTGCACTGTGCAGCTTCTTGGGCTTAAAGAGTTAATACCTCTATCAAATCAGGACCAAAGTTTAGACTGCTATTTGCAGAATACTAGTGACATTATCATTACTGTTGAATTTCATTTTGCTGCTCATAGGAGTCGCCTACAGAAATAATAAAGTCACTCAACGCAAAATTGCTGAAGAAGGTGGCATTCCTGTGCTGGTCAACTTGCTCTTGTACCCACCCAATGATGAGATTCAGGTCGAAGTGGCAATCTCATTAGGCTGTGTTGTCCTCAGCAACAAGGAAAACCAGGAGAAACTTGCTGAGGAACCAAGCTTCCGTTTCAATACCCTGCTTAATCTTCTCAAGTCCAAAGACCAGGTCAGTAAATAATAGATGGAAAAAATTCCCTGATCTTATCTGTCAACATTTTTATACTTCTTTTTTAAGTAACTTACTTTTTGAGGTTATTTTTTTGCTTCACTTTGGACTTTTTTTTTCTTTAGTGATTATAGGAGGATACAGTTTATCTTTGAGTATTATGTTTATAATTTTAAAATATTCTGTCAATTAACAATGAATTAAAAAAAAGGGTTTGTGTTTGCTTAAAACATAAGAATTATTACCCCAAAAGTTTGTTATTGGTTAAAACATAAGAGTCAAGCGGCGATGAAAGTGGAAAAAAAAGCAGGATCAATTAAGATCAAGATCAAGAGTTTTTCTAAGGAATATTGCATGCCCAGAAAACTTTATAACTTTATAAAAAAAAATTTTAAAAAAGGATATATTGATGCTACTTTCTGAACTTAAGCATGTTGTTTTTCTGAATTCCAGGAAATAAGTTTACGAGCAGGAATGGCATTGACTATTTTTGCATTCAACAAAACCCCTCAGCAGTTTTCAATTAGAGAGGCAGGGGGCATCAAGTATTCTGTTTTTGAGAATTTTATCAACACACCAGATGAATTCTACCAATGCTATGCAGCATTCCAGGTAAGTTTTCAAAACTATTGTTTTATGAATGAAACCCCTTTGAATAATACTGTTATTTCCAATCCTGTATTGCCAAGCAATCATTCTTGTTTATTACAGCTGGCCTTGGATTCAACAAACTTTTTGGGAGTTTAATGAAGCCAATGTTTGTTGAAAGCAAAGTCTATTTTAAAGAAGTCCAAAATGAAAAAGAAACCTGCACTACTTGTACATGTGTTCTATTTAAAAAAATAAAAAAGAAAAGAACAAACTCGCAAGCTTTTTAAAACTAGCTTTTTTCGACTGAGTCTAATGTATTTCAATCTTTTCCCCCTCTCTCATAGCTGAATCGCTGATAAAGAGAGAAAATAAGAGAAAAATAGGCTAAGAAAAGAAATACCTTTGTTTCAGTTTCATTGCTAGTCTGTTAAAAACAAGGTGGGTTTGAAACCAGTCCATTCTATAAAAGTTAAGTTTTAGAGGGTTAAAGAAGAGAAGAAAAAAACAGGACTTTCTTTCAGTTTGTTGAATCAAGCATTTTTTGGGGTCCAAAGTTGTTGGATACAAGGTCCAGTGTATGAGGCCTGTCCCAAAAGTAATGCAAATAGCATCATAAAATAAAAAGTTGCATTAGGAGTTCTCTCAAATTTACACACAAGATGCACTACCTCTTGGCTATTTTCTATATAGTCATTATTGTTATCTATGTATTTTTGCCAATGAGAGGGAGGAAAATATGTGTCTTTTTAAAAAAAATTTTAGCATCAAGCTTTGTAAGCTATCTGCTGCGTTCAACTAGGCCACCTCTTTCTTCAAACTTCTGGCCTCCCACATAGGGTTTTAGAGGTACAATGAGGATGCAGTCTGAAGATTTAAGGTAAAGACTATGACTGAGTTTGGTCAGGCAAGACTTCCCATCCATATAGCTGAAACCAAGCATTGGCCATTCTTGCAGTATGGTGTGTTGCATTGTCATTTTGAAGTGCCTCTCTTTTACAGAAGTCCTGGCTCTTAAGGCTTTCAGCCTGTCTTAATAGATGCAAGCTTTTGCAATGACGCAAGAACTATTGAAAGGTTCTACGAACTTTAAACTGCGCAGCCTGCTTCATCTTCATGTGTTTGTCTACTTTGACAGCGGTTCTTCTAAAATGAAGTATGCCCTGAGAGAGTATCTTTCTCTAGACGGGTGAAGTCTGTATTGAATAGAGAACACTATTGGTACACTTTACTCTTAGTCATGGTTTTCTCACCTTAAGTTGCAATCGTAAGTTTTCTTTAAAAATTTTGACCATTTTTCCCTTTTGCAAGTAAAAATCAAACATAACCCTGTATGAATGCAAGTTACAGATTTTAAAAATGTTGAGTCGCTTCAAAGTTATGGGCATTTTATATTTGGGACTTCCCCTTTACAATGTGATAGAATTGTTCTCACTCAATGTGTGAACAAAAATTAAAATTTTTCTTCAGGATTAAGAGTTCGCAATGCACTTAGATTTACTTTCTACGAGGGATGATAAAAAAGTAGTTGCCCCTAACTATGATGGAATGCTCAAATTTTCTTGAAATTTTGCATACATACTCATATTTTTCCACATAGTTGCCATCCAAAATTTTATTAACAATTTTTCTCTTTGTGTACTGCAGGTGGTTGTTCTAGCCAGGGTAATTGTGGACCGTGATCAAGTGCCTCTCACCGCCCAGGGCATCTCCCTGCTAGTGTCAAAGATTGAATCTAGTGAGGAGAAGGTAGTTGTGCTAGCCTGCAGTCTCCTTTCTTCCTTAGCTCACACAAGGGCTGGATTAACAGATGCTATGATCACTACAGGTGCCCTAGATCTGCTGGTCAAGAGGCTTGACTCGGACAATGATATTGTATGTATAAAGAAAAGAAAAAGCAATAATTATTAAAAGTTTTTGCAAATAATTGCCATTCTATAGAAAAATTTTAACAATTACATTCTAAATCAAGATTAAATTCTAAAATGAAGACTACTGAACATAAATTTTTCTGACCCTTGCTTCAATTTGCATTTATGTTTCTTTTTCTTTCCAGCATTGCATATTTGAGTGATTTTTAAATGCTTTAAATGAGTTATTCACGCAAATAGACTAAATAGTGAATTATTTCTTACAAAACAATACAATTTTGTTGAAAATCACGAACTGTCTATGTCAGAAATTTTGTGAACCTTTTTCTTACCTTAAAAATAAAATCATTCGCTTCCCCTATGTTTTAAATATGATGTGAGCCCAAACAAACTATGTTGAGTGTTGATTTTGTCATATGGCTAGAGCAAGTATCTTCAAAAAAGAAAGTTCAGACTATGTAACTCAGTCTTTATGTCAGCTTAGTTAGACCATAGCAGCTAATATAGCTGTGATTTGCAAACCATGTAATTCTGGCAGTTTTATCTTTATCCTCTGAGACATATATATAGTTTAGGATTTTCATCATAGATGATCTTATTTAGTTTTGGCCCTTGCCTTGCAGGGTATTTTCTCTTACTAAGCTCTTGAGAGATAATCACTAAATAATCTTATACAACCTTAATCTTGTGAAGGTCATTAAGGAAAGATTTCTCATCAGGTTCGTAATGGTGCTGCTGTGACTTTGGGCTACTTGACCTTCAACAAAACAGCCTACCGCCTGCTGTTCTCACAGTGCCGCAACACCCCTGGCCTGTTTGAAAAACTCATGGCAAACATTGGTGTTGATCCACGCATCAATCAAGAATTTAAAGATGACTTCAAGCGAGCTAAACTGATTGGTCTACCCTGTCAAAGGTAAGATTTTAAATACCATTGAGCTTTTAAATGTGAACTCTTTTTCAGTTGTTTTAAAAAGTAACATTGCCATACTTTTAAACTTTATTTTATTTGCACCTTACTTTGAATACTAGCTAAATTGTAAATAGCATGAAATAATTTGAATAGAGCATCAAAATGATTAAACTTTTATTATATTTTTTTTTAGCCTTGCACAAATAACCCAGCCAAAAAAAATCAAGATATCATGTGTCAAGGAGATATAACCAAAGAGACTACACAGACTACATATGTTTTAATCTTTTATTTATCTCAGCATTTTGTGTACAAATTTCATCCAGGATCATTTTCATTTCAATGGTTTTTTTTTTTTAATTTATTTAAAATTAATCCATGAAGACTAAGTTTTTATAGAGATATCCTGTTAGTTAAGGGTAAAAGAAAAGTCACATGTTAGGGGAGGTTAAACTTCTTTTTTTTTTAAGAAGTGTGAAAAAATATGCTTAATATTTTTATAATGGATGTGGCAGTGATACAGAATCTCACTCATTTCTGCCTTTGTTTGGATGAAATCTCTTTGAAAAATAGTGATTTCAATATTTTATTTTCACCCCTGTAAGCAAATATGCCTATTCTAGCCACGAGTTTCTCATGACAATGTATTTATTAATAAAACTCAAACAGTGGTAGCCTAAACTCATAGGTGGATTTTCTTTTTCTTTCGGTATCAATGTGCATACTACTGTTTGTAATACATTTTCATTTTAGTTAAAAGTGAAATATGATGTTTTTTTAAGACTCCTTAAATAATTACATTCTTCCATTTTTTAGCCTTGAAATCAATGGAGGACTCCCAGTTCCAAAAAAGAGTATTGTAAAAGACAGTAAGTTGACTTAATTTTCTTTAATTTGTGGTTCGTAAAATCAAATAAAAATAATCTAATCACACTTGCACTCTATTTGAAATTCTTTTAATTTTTTTTTCTATTTATTTCACATGTTTTTGTTTGACAATTTTGATAGGTTTTGCTTGTCACTGTGCTATTTTCACAGTCCTGTTTTTAAAAAAGATTCTTGTTTTGACTATACATAACTATTGTTATAAAGAATATTTTTATTAAGAAAATTATGGCCCCCATGAAATGATTTTAAGAGTATTTTAAAATATTGTACAAGGACATAACCCTTTCAGTATCAAGAAATTCAAATTTAAAACCAGAACCCAGAGTACAAAATGAGTAATTTTGTTTCTTTTTCATAGAATTTTTATTTATTTTCAATCAAGTTATTGGGCATACATCTGTTTTGTTATCAAGACCAGTTTCTGCGTTTTAAAACATTATCACTTTGATAGTATTAAGTTTAATGTAAATGTTTTGCTTTGTTTTTGATATGTGAAATGAGTGGAAAGCATTTTGCCCTAGGTTTCTACTGTAACTCAACATCATTATTATATCCATCTGTAATGTCTATATTATTTTGTTTTAGCTATGGTCTTTATTTTTAAATAAGCTTCAAAGACATCATCTTTACTGGTACTTTATTTAATACTGATTCGCAGAGCTTTTAATAATTTTTCAATTTGTGTAATAACTTCTTATCACACTGCAGGACGGCCCCAAACAAGCAGATTTCCTCAGTCCAATAAAAACATTAGTAACTCTAACATGCGGGCTGCATCAGCGCCTACTAAAGTCATGCGTGGTGCCAGCAGGGCAGCCATACCAGATATTGTTATTGACGACAACAAGGTAATGTCTAGTTTGTTTTGTTTTTAGAGAGAGATAAAGGAAGGAGGATAAGAGAGACAGGTAGATAAGAATAATGAGCAAAGATTACTTGGTCACTGATACTGATAAATCTTTGTTAAAAAAAAATATTTTTTCACAATAACATTTTGTTGTTTGGACCTTTGGGTTCAAATAATTTTCCTTTTCTTCAAACCCAGATATTTATCTAAAATGTAAATAGCTTGCAAGTTGTCAATTAAAATGTCAGAGAACACATAACCAGCCTTTACAGTACTTGCACTTCAGTGCTTTGCCTAGCTCAACTTTTGTCACTTTGTTTTCTTAGTTTTTTAATATGTGATCTGTTTTTTTACTGATCTATCAGTGAATAAGATAAAAATAAAACTCGACTACCATTATGGTATTTTTGTCATCTCTAGATTACTGTGCTTCTGGCCATCATTAGTATTGAATTTTTTGCCAGATAAGAAAAACATGGAGGTTAAAATACTCGTTATTTAATATTCCTGCCAAGATGTTTTGTCAACATATTCTACAATGGCTGCTTCTATGACTGCTGTTGTTGAGTAATACCACCTTATACCTCTCTCTGAAAATCATGAAACTGCTATCAGCCTTTAGAAAGCTCTTTTTTTAATCTAACACAATGCTTCAAGATGAATTGATTTATTAAGGTTTTACTTATTTTAAATTAGAAAAAATTTGGCTTAGATCTGAGTCAAGTTGAGATAATGTTAATCCTGAAGAATATCAGAAAGATTGATTTTATTTTTTCATTCATTGAAAAATACTAGGTGAAGCCACCAGGAAACGACCAAATAAGGCCTGTATCTACATCGACTTGTCATTCTCCCTCCAGCAGTTTTAAGACTAAACTGAGCACTTGGAAACCGGAGAGTTAAGATTGCCCAGAGGACCAGAAGTTTTCTTCCATAACGAAAAACATGTACCAAAACAACACCGTTTCTTTTTGAAAACTGTCTCACCACAAGGATTTGAGAGATTACATTAAATGTGTATTTTTTTATTTATCAGTTATGTGAAATGGAACATGAAGACAAACTGCTGTGATAATAGGCCCAAAATGGAAAATGCCACATGATTTATTTCTTATTTTCATTTTTTGAGAATGTACAGAGGGAAGATTTTGGTTTATTAACTATAGTGACAATTTTACGCATAAATTAGTAAAGATAAAATAGTATACAACAAGATGTTGGCAATTGAAAATGTAAATAAAGGTTCCTCAAAGATTCTAAATTGATTCTACTGTATAGATTAAAATTTGTTTGTCCATGAAATATCATTATTGTTCATAATATTATTTCTTAGTTTCAAAAAACAAATGTAGACAGGAATTTTCTTTCTAATATCTTTCCAATAAATAGTCCTTTTTCATCTACTTTTTGCACCATTGGGAACTTTGTGTAGACTTGTCTCTCTATTTTAATTACACAAAATAAATAATTTCCTTCTTTTTGACAATCAAGGTTGAAATTACCATTTTCATGATGTGGTTTACAAAATTTAGATTGATATAATAGATAAACAGTGTATTATGCTTAGATTACTTTTTTTTCAAAAAAA